>SCLD01065847.1:0-38920 GCA_004367895.1 Oikopleura longicauda | reverse complement strand
TTAAAAAAATCAGAATCGATTTTGGATCGTCTGTTCAAAATCTGTAGGTTTTCTAAAACAGGTCGATTTTGCCCAAAAGGTAGTAGGACACCCTTAAGGTTTTTTAAATTATGCGATCGTTGAATTAATCCTAAAAAGAAAGATTTGCGTTCAAAGTATAAATTTGAATATGATAACCAGATTCCTCTCAACGGATGGAACCTATATTCGGCTAAAATGCTAGAATCTGGATCTTTTGGATACAAACCTTTGAAAATTATTGGATCTGTGTGGTTATCTATGTCAGAATCTGAGCGAGGTGTTTGGAAAGAAAAAGCAAAAATTGAAAATGAAAAACGTTCAGAGGCTAATGAGCCAGCGATACTAGAAGCAATAAAAAACAAAGAATTTCTAGCCTTGAGTTATCATGAATTCAAGAAATATAAGCCCAACCAAGAATATATCTATAAATACGAATTGAGTGTTCTAAGGTTGAAGACAACTAAAAAGATCCTTCAAATGAAATTTTAAAATTTTATATCTATTTCTTATATGATATATCCGCGCAAATCTTAAAACTTCATTACATTCAGAATTTATCCGCGCAAATCTAAAAACTTCATTACATTCAGAATTTGGATAATGTTAGATGAGCTTGAACTCATTATCGATTCTGTTCATTATGAAGAAGTCTCCGTCGAAAATGCAATCTTACAAATAAGGTGAGTAGAGAATGATTTTCCGTAGGCCGATTTTTTTTAATCAGGGAGCTGATGGATCACTACGAAAAACGGAATAATGCTATGCGAATTGAAACTTATGACTTGATGAGACTCACTGAGAATATTCGATCGTCACAGTTTATTACCCAAAAATATTTTGAAAAAGCAGAGCCGCTCAAAGATATAACCGAAAAAGTTGCCACAACAAATTTAGAAAAAAAAGTCGAACACTTGGGAAAACAAAATAAAGAAAATGAAGCGACTGTTGTTATTCGAAAAAACAAAAAGAATTGGATATGTCCTGAAATTGAATCAGTTGATCAATCCTGTTTTGATTCGCTTAACAGACATCAAAAAGGAAGACTCAAATATTCTCAATTGGTTAATGCTATTGCTGAGGTTAATAACCCTAAATCGACCTCATACCAAATCAGTTTTATGTGTCAATTTAATGTTACCACCTAACGGTCTACACCCAAGTCAATGTCCAAGTCAATCATTATAGAAGTAGTTGTTAACTTTTTTAGCTGAACGTGTTGTTGCACAAAAAATATAAACTTCTGTATGATTATCAAACAAAAAAGAAGGGGATGCGAAATAATCCTGATGCGCTCCAATATCTAGAAGAAACCATTCCAGAATATCAATTCGCCTTATCCGATAGAGATATTCAAGCGACTTCGTTTTATCGACTAAAACATACCAAGGTACGATATTTTATTTAAGGGTAGTTCAAGTCATTTTATTTTTAAAATCAATATCGGAAAGAGCCGGATCCGACATACTGTATGTCACGTTGTATGTCACGTTGTATGTCACATACAACGACTCTGAAATGGAACGATGAATTTCTAGATGAATTTCCAGAATCGATTGAAGATGGTGTCATTCTATTTCAGAGTCGTTCTATGTCGGATCCGAATCTTTGCGACATTGATTACGAAAAGAAAACGGCTTAGGTCTGGACTACCTTTAAATGGGTTAAAGAAATTGGTTATTCAAGAACTGAATTAATTTTCAAATGACCTTGAATTTTCCTCAAAGCATAAAATTACTAAAATGAGAAGTTAATCTTGAGTTGATCTCAAGATAGTGCGTCCGTTAATTATTTTTAACTTGGATACCTTGAAAAGATAATTATAATAATATTTTATGTACTATTAGTTATGGTCCATGCCATGCTATACAATTATATTGTAAATTTATACTTTGTTCATTACAATGTGCTTTTATATAAGATACCATGACGAATTTGCTTAAAGTTTACCAATTTTGAGTCCGGGAGTAGTTCATAACCAATATAATATAATATCTCGAATAAATAATTTTAATTCAGGACACGATCGTTTGCATTTTGAAGAATCAAGGTCGACTCTTCGAGAAACGGCGTCCTCGTCAGACCACTCTTTACTGCCTCGTGAATCCACATACCAAACACATTCCAATCTAAAGTTCCAAACTGTACAATCACAATAATATCTCAGATCTAAAATATCTAAAAACTCAGAATAAACGTCACGTGATTATAAGTTTGTCTGAGCGGAAGACACGTCTCGTGTGAGGCCACCTCATTGCGATTTTTCGAAAATAGAGAAAAGGTTAAACGTAATTCTGGGCCGTCCAGATGGGTAAAACAATAGTAAAAGACAAGTTCAAAATTGATGGTAAAGTTTGATTGGTTAATGAAACGGCCTGGGGTTGAATTCGAAGACACTACAGTGACTAATATTTCAATTATTCAAAATATCATTTCTAAACAAAAGCTTCATTTCGAGAAACATGTTTTACCATTCTGAAAATTATATCTCACCGTATTTTTGAAAATGATTCACCAGAATACGAGTGAACTTAAAGCTTAAATGGATCTAACTATTGAGTGGTAGTTATCATCAATTTTTCACGAGTCTAACAGCTCAGAACAGCGGAAATCTTTAGAATAAAATCAATCATTTTAAATCGGCCGAATATTATTCAAACCTAGAATCTTAATGGTTATTTTTAATCGTTTCAAGTTTTCTTCCGTATTAGCTTTCTAGGCAGTCATTCAAAAAAAAAATAAAAATGTACCTACATTTATAATATCTCGATAAGTACCTCGGCGATATACAAAAGTAGCTTGCTAGTCAAAGGTTTCAAGTCTCAAGTTCATCTCATTCTTGTTTTCTATTCTTGTTATTTCTCACATTAATTTTTCACCAACGTAGGTTTTTGAAAAGAATTTCACAATTTGGGATCAAAAAGTTCTATTTGAACATTGGTCACGTGGCCAAAAATATCATTCAACCAACGGATGATGAAAATCTTTTAAAGTGATTTTTTTAGAAAGAATTAAAAGAGGAACGAACCAGTTAATGATACATGAGAAAAGGGATGAAAAATGGCGACTTTGGACACATGCGGCGTTGATGGCCGGGCGAGAGTTTTGTTACTCTTTGGAAATTGTTTCCGTTACACCTGTTATGAAAACACTGGGGTTACCTGATCAGGAAAAAGTTCGAAACTCGATTCACTCTGTTATATTATATGGTCAATTAAAACTTATTTTTTAAAGATTTATAAAATGTATTTTATAGCATGTGCCCTGAGGCTAAGGTACTGGCGTAGAACTTTTGAAGGGTACATCTTGGATCTGGGTAGCAAGTCCCATATTTGGTCTATTATTTGGTCCTTTTATTGGCTCGTTTTCTGATAGGTAAAATGTGCATTTTTACAAATATATTCAACTTTTATTCAGATGTACAAGTCCTTTGGGAAGACGTCGACCATTTATTATCACATTGTGTATTTTGGCTATGGCCGGGATGAGTTTATTAACATTTGCGCCTCATTTAGCATCAGCATTCCAGCTTGAAGATCGTGTCGCACTTGGATTCGCTATTGTCGGGTCACAATTAATGGATTGGGGATTAGATTCAACTGAGACTCCTCTTCGTGCTTATACTCTTGATTGTATTCAGTCCAGTGACGACCAAACCAGCGCATTCAATATTCAAACCCTTTTAACCGGACTCGGTGGTGGCTTTGGTTATATAATGGCAGGTTATTTTGGAATCGATAATAGAGAAGAACTTTATTATATAGCAATTGTATTTTTCTTTTTAAGTTTGATTTTTACCCTTACCAGTTACAAAGGATCGGTTGACTTTTTGAAGTAGCCAAAAGGGATAGACGTTTCCTTTTGCGATTAAGTAGTCAATCATATAAAAGAGCAACAGTATCGCGCATCTTTACCAAACAATGATTATATATCTCCTTCAAAATCATTTGAATCGTACAAATCTTCAGTTCGCCCATCTGGTGGCAAAAAAAGAGTTCGCCAATCAAAAAGTGTTCGCTTCGATCAAAATATGAAACAGTTCCAACTTGGTATATCCGAATGTAATGTGAAAAAAAGTGGAAAGTCACAATCTGAAAACCAAATGACTAAATATCAAAAGCCCATATCCCTTGCCAGAGGTTTTGCGATGACCACCACTAGGTGGACTTCAGACTCAGGATTGTTGGGACACAAACCTACTTAATTTACCAATCATGCCTCAAACGGATTCCTAACTGTAAAAAGCCTATCGTTTAACCGATTCAAATTCAATGCCAGCTGGACTTGATAAAGATGATTGGAGTGATTCCGATTATGATTTGACAGAAGATGATGATGAATCTGATAGTTCAGGAAAGGGTTAATTTGTTCAAAGTCAAAATTTTAGAATCTCGAGTAACATCATTCAAAACCAGCAAAAGGTTCAAATCGTGTTGATGGCTTTCTAGCGCTTCAGGGAGCACTGGACAAATCCGATAGCGATGATCGAATAAGTGCAACAACCTCAACTCCCTGCCTAAAAAATACCATTGTTGTTATTGACGCCAATAATAACGAAGCTACAGGTTCGTTTATGCGACTGAAAGACCGTGAGAAAATTAAACTATTTGATGGTTTGATTTAAGATATAATATCAAGTGTGGAGCAGGTGACTGATCCAGCAACAAATTCCGAAATGAAAAAAGCGAAAAGGAAAAAACGAAAAGATAAAGAAGAAATTCTGGTCGAACCAATTATTACGCCAAAAAATATTTTGTCCTCACTTAGGAACGTTTTTTCATCTGAAGGCTTGCGGGTTAGCGTAGTGAAGTTACTTTCAGAGGTTTTTACTCATGACCGTGAATGAAACTTGAAAAGAAATATTCCTATAGAACTTGGAACTCTTTGTTTGGTTGATCTTTGTACGTGGACGACCCTTTGTACATTTCTTATCTATTACACGGATGTTATGGGTGAGGATGTCTATGAAGGAGATCCAAGTGCTCCAAAAAATTCAACAGAATTTATAAATTACCAAACTGGTTTCAAAATGGGATGTTATGGATTAGTTGAATATTCGATTTTCATGTCACTTGGTTCGGCAATTATTGAGCAATTTGATTTATTTGAAAAAATTCCCATAAAAAATATTTACGCACTGTCATATGGGATTGGTAAGTCCGTATCTAGCCGAAAAAATCTTAATCGGTATATTAAGTGACTTTACTCTGTCTCGCGATGTATATCTTTCCACGAGTCGAAGTAATTCTATCCTTAACATGGCTTATAGGAATGGCTATTTCCGTTCTATATACAGTTCCAATGCTTCTCCTATCAAAATATCACCGGTCCAGTGTTTATAAAAAAAAGGTAAGCTATATTGTTTTCTCATTCTCTTTTCATTGCCGATTTTTTTGTTCAGTCTTTACCTGGTACAAAACGAAGCTACGGATTAGATTGTGCCATTTTGGTTTCCCAAAATTATCTCGGTCAGCTGGTAATGTCAATAATAGGAATGATTATTTAACCCTCATTAAATTGTATGACAATTTCTGGTTTTCGGTTATAAAATCGTGATAAGTTGGACCATTGATTTCATTCTCTTCAAGTCTGATCATATTCCTTATATCAGCTACGTTCAGTTTCTTTGGATTCATTCTTTCCATCTGTTTAGTTCATTATAAAGTGGCCTAAAATCGTTTCAACGAGCACCTCCGAAATGGTGGTTTAATAAAATCTTCAGAAATCTTCAGTTAGAATATTCTTCTGTTCAGATATCTTCAGACTTTTTTTTTGTACAATTTCAAGTTCATGTAAGCAGCCCAATCTTCGTTTCTTTCATTGGCTGCTTTTGATTCCTTCAGTTCTGTGTAAAGCGTACTAATCATACGCATTTAGAGGATTTTAACCTCTTTATCGAACCGAGATTCTGTGTCTAAAGAGAGCGATAAAGAGGTTAAATCCGATATTAATATGTAGCCCACTGGGTTAGCCTTCAGATCCTTAAGGATGTCGTATGTTAAAACATAAAATACCTCCTGTTATTCAGACCCTCACCCGTTTTCCTAAAAAGCCCAAAAATCAGACAATTTATATCATTTCTTGAATGTTTAGAAATACCAAACAATGGCGTTAAGAAAAATTGCTCTGCATTTCGATGTTGTCTCTCCTTACAGTTGGATTGGTTTTGAGCTTTTGCATCGGCATAATAGTTTTGGTTCTACCCTCTTTATGGCTCTTCTTAAACTTTAGGGTCGCTTGCGAATTAGTTGCCCCTTAACATACCGTAGACTAAACCTTAGAACTTTGAAAAAAGACTTTGGAATGACCCAACTATCATTGTTCAAAATAAACCGACTTTTCTTGGCGGTATCATGCATGGAAGTGGAAACAAACCACCAGGTGTCGTTCCAGATAAGATGATGTACATGATGCATGATTTAAAACGTATTAATAAATTTGCTCAAAGTAAGCCCATTTCTTATTATAAGTCAAACTTTCAAAACTCCACAAAATGTCAAACTTTAGTTCCTATTCATCCAATCAGTGACCCGTTCACAACACTCTTCAAAAAGGGTTCAACAATGCCTATGAGAGTATTAACTGCGATGGAAAACGAAGAGCCTGATTTGGTTTACGATGCTGCCACTCAAATCTGGCATAAAATTTGGTCACATGACCTTGATATTACCGATCCAGCTGTTATAACTGATGCACTTGCACAGGCTGGAATCTCTAATGAACGAGCAGCGTATTACATTGCCAAAACGCAAGAACAAGACATCAAAGATAAGTTGAAGGAAGTGACTCAAGAAGGATTAGATATGGGAATGTTTGGCGCTCCAAGTTATATTGTCCGCCAAGATGGACACGATGACGTCATGTTCTTTGGGCAAGGTAAAGATAATATCGTGTTCAAAGACTTAAAACCCTGTTTCATAGATGCAACCCTTTTTACTAACTATTTCAGACCGTATCGAACTTTTGTGCCATCATTTAGGTGTTCAATATCATGGTGCCGCAATTGCCGGCAAGAAATAATCGTTCGAGCCAAAACATAAAACCATTGATCTGACATTACACATTTGTGGATCTATTCCCCTGCGAGATTCCAGGGACTTTTAATTTATTTTGCGAATAAAGCATCAAATTATTCTAATAAATGTGAAATTCGTTCAAATAAAAAGAGATTTTAAGTAGTCGTACAAGGGTTGAGACTTAAATAATTCATTTCCTATTCTCGACTGTTTGTGTTCCTAAAATATTAAATTGACAAACTCGCCTTCTAGTTTGCATTTTTTTTCTCAAATCCGAAGAGAAAATGCAAATGTATTTTATTTTCATATGCACAGTGTTGGGGTCATTATCAGGATAAGTTCATAATATTAGCTCAAATATTTATAAATCGTTGATTCAATTTGTGTGTTGCAACCAAATAAATAGGATTTCATTCAGTTGAAGCAGACTGTTCATTTAGTAAGCTTTCAAATTCAGTAGCAGATTCTTACTGCGTGTAAATTTAAAATTTCGAACTAACAAAGTGCCTCCTCCGATTGATTTTTCATACAAATTCGATGGAAAACAATGTCTGCACATCAAAATGCGTCTTTCATTGACACTTGGCGATTCAGAATTTCTTATAAACCAAAATAGTATAACCGGAAATTGTAACGAGGTAACAATAGGATGGCCAGAACCACCCTTCCCCCTTCTTGGACGTATCAATTTGAAGTTTAATATGGAAAAGAATTCTGAAGGTGTTGAACATGCTGGATTAAGATACCTAGAAGTTGTGGTTCAGGATTGGTTACAGTTCGAAATTTAACCAGTTTGATAATCGTGCACGATTCAAATCGTGATTTCGAAGCCAGCTTTAACCCTTCAACAAGAATAATACATATGCAATTACATTAAGCGATCAGTGTAAGTCAATTTAAATATTTATAGTTCCTTGTTTAACATTTTTTTCTAGTGATTGGAGCACCTTTGGGCCAAAGCTTTTTCTGTAATACCGGATTCAGCTATCGATTATGTCCGATTAAAAAACCAATTTGTGAATTGAATATCGAAGCCGGTAAGCATGAATATTTTTTATATCTTTTCTGAATCTCTGTAATGACAACTCAAGACGATTAACAAAATAGAATTTATTCAGTAAATCTAAAATTCACAGATGTTCGTTTCCAACCATACCAAATCGAATCAAAATCTGGTTTTGACAATCCGTCTTATTGCGAAAATGATATCAGAGTTATTTTTCCAGCTTTTGTAGCAGGAACAGTTTCACCAGACATCATTAAACTCAAATTTGTTGGAACTTAAAACTTTGAAGTGATCTGATAAAAGTGGTATCATTAATAGTCGCAGCCATAGTGGGAGTCTATCTTTATCAATCTAAAATGAAGAGACAGACACTTGAAGAGACTACATATCGCGAGCTTTGAGACCTCATGGTTATTCGTGACTGCTGTTGCATGTCTTTATTTTCAATTATATTCAATAAAAATTTATAATATTAACTTATAAGACTTCATAGGCAATGATTGATTTTAGAATGAGTGCTGGATTTATCTTTGGGTCAGACTCAGAAGAAGAAATGTTTGACAAGACTGATTACATTGAACAGTTAAATAATGTTCACAAAAATAATGGATTTAATCTTAATATTTTTAGCGAACTTACAAAAAGTGAATCTGTTTTTGATTCATCTGACTCGAGCAAGAATAATTCTAGAACATCTAAAAATGATGATGCAACAATTCCAACTCCACAACGAAAGAAAAAACGAACTCCACGCCAAAAAGTTTTTTCCGCAGCAAAACCAACTCCAGATAAAATAACTTCGTTATCAGCCGAAGCAACGTTGGTTCATTGTGCGGCCAGCCCCCTTAGAAGCAAAGTATGATTTAACTCATACTGACATTTCATCCTTTTTTGCCCATTCAAACTACTGTAGTGCCTTTTTAGAGCTGTCTTCTCAAATCAATTAAAAAATATAATATTAATATAATTTCAAAGATATGGGCGGTTCGTTTCGGAGTTATGTTTGGGATCCACCACTCATTTTATCCCAAATGGTCACACTTCAATGTGTTTATTATGGATCTCTTGGTCTTCTTTTAGCCATCACTTCCTTGTAAGTACACTACAATTTTAAGGATGATCACAAATGAATTTCAATTTAACGGAAGGTTATGGTGTTTGTTCTATGGAACCTTTACTGTCATTCTTATTAAAAATGTAACTTCAGTTTATTTGGTCTATCACCAACTTTATCATATTTATTCGATCCGTCAATTTTGCATTTATCAAATAAAGAAAATATTTTACTCGTAATATGTCATACAATCACTGCTGCAAATGGTTCAATCGCTCTTTGGTATTTTGTGAAACGAGCAAAACAATGTTTAGGTTAGTTTTATCCAAAGGGTTATTGAAGATGAGACCATCAAAAATGTATTTTGCTATTTATAATGTCAATTTTGATGAAATATTTAAGATTTCACGTGTTCCATGCATTTATTTCATTTAATTGGTTGTATGTGTTACAAGTCATTTCCCTCTACTGTCAGCTGGTGGTTAATTCAAATCGTTTGCATTACCCTGATGGTTGTTTTGGGCGAATATCTTTGCATGAGAACAGAAATGAGAGAAATCCCATTGCTAGGTGGCGCCAAACACAATGTCTAGTGATTTTAATTCTGTACGATAATTTGTACATTTTACCTGATCAATTTATCTACGGTCTATAAGCAGAAAACCTTCAAAAGTTTCAAAATTAGATCGTATAATTTGCTCACTTTAGTCCTGTATTTTTACTTCGTTCAAAATTTCTTCTCCAAAAGGCCCAAAAATAATAAAAAATATCTAAATTTTGAAAATTTCAGAAAAAATGGTCGACTGGAGCGAAATCGAAGCTCTTCAAAATGAGCTTGAAGAAGTTCAGAAAGAGTCAACTGCGAGTCGACTTTCTGAAAGAAATTGTGTCGAACTCATTATGAAGTTGAAAGAATTAAATCTTATCAAGGTCTATTTTCATATAATCCTTTTTGTCGACTATCAAAACAAGCTTCCCTTATTGTTGTATAAAATACGCGCTTATTTGAAAATCAATATTAGCTCATTCATTCAACAAATGGAAAATTTTATGTCACTCCAGCCAAATTGGAAACCGAAATTATAACCAGTGTTCGGGATTTCGGTGGACGGGCCTCCATTGCTGACATTTCAACTGATCTTGGCATTGACTTTACTATTGTCGAAGATACTTCGGACGCAATTTTGGAGAAATACAACATGATAAAACTCCAAGGTCAAATTTTGACGCCATGTTATCTTGAAAATCTCGGTGGCCAGATCAACACGTCACTTAAATCAAAAGGATTTGTCGCAATTGGTGAAATTGCTCGTGGACATGATCTTCCCGGTGATTTCATTATCGAGAAACTTCTACCATTTCTTGAAGCTCAGATTAATTCACAACGTACAGGTGTCTATACAGCTTCATTTTTACGAAGATTAGAAGCTCGACTGAAGGGATTCTTAACGGCTGCACTCAAACCAGTCAAAGTTTCGCAATTCTTTCAAAAGAATCAACTTGATGAAAATATCTTCAATCAAATTTTCAATAAATTAAATGATTCTGGACGAATAAAAGGAAGTTTAGTTGGCCGTGGTGCAAGTGCAACCTTCATTCCACAGGTTTATATTACTCAACAGACACGTGACATAAAAGAAAAGATTGAATCTCAAGGTCATATATCTGTTAGTCAGCTTAAAAAGTCCATGGATCTGAAAAAAGATTCTGAAGCAACTTCTTTCATGAGCGAATGCTTTCCTGATTTCAACAAGGCACGTTATCTTATTCTCTTTTTTAATTGGCTATGGAATAAATGCTATATTTTAAAGCCTATGCATTAATTTGAAAACCAATAAAAGTTAAAAACAGTTTTTGTCTCTGGTTCATTTGTTTCGAAATTCAAGCAGGACTTGGGACAAGATTTAGAAAATGAAAAACTGATTGATTTATATTCTTATGCTCCAAGTTTTTTCACCGATGATGATATGGACCAACTTATGAATGGTATCGATATTGGTTCGTGTCAAAAGCTCAGCTCTGATTGGTTGATAACAATGGCAGGGTTGACGTATTCAAAGGGGCTTTTCAGACAAAAAGCGAAAAAAGAAAGAGGCACAAGAAGCTGCGGAAGAAGACGAAAAAAAGAAATCTGAAGGAGCTCTCCAAGAGGAAGAAATTGATGCTGGTATTCAGAATAATGAAGTTTTTGAAACATTAGATGACGAATCTAGACAAACCCTAGTTGATATTCTGCTTCCCGTTCTATCAGGAACGAGAATGACTTAAATTATTTTTTTAATTTCGCGATAAAAAAAAGAAAATAAATAATTATTCCATCAATAGCTGAGTATCAGGAAAAAGCGACTTCGATTTTTGCATCGAAGCAGGAATCGAAACGGTCGACAAAGAAAACAAGGCGCGAAGAAGAGGAATCTATCAATATCTGTTTCACAAAGCCATGGTTTTAACTATGTAGCATTATGTTAGTATATGATTCATTGTCTATGATCCTTCTGGCAGAAATTATCGTGTGAAAACCTTGAAAAGCTTATGCTTTTCAACAAAACTCTTCAAAATCTGGAAGGTGCCGATGCCAAAGATGTGACTAATATTGAAAAATATCTTCACAAGACAGTTGGAATGGATTTAGTTAACATGATTTTTGCACTATCTTCAGATTCGCATGAAAAAAATCTTACACAGGTTCGTTATTAAATTGATGACTAGTCGGATGAACAAACATTTAGCCAACGAGGGCACGGATAATAACTCAGATGTCCTCAGATGAGGCCAAAGATGCTCTTGTTAAGTTGGAAAAAGCAAAAGTTCCTTCTGAAGTTCTTGAGGCCGCTTACGATGCAGCTGAATTTGGTGCAGAAATGATGATTAAATATGATAAGAAAAGGGAGAAGGTTATCATGGAAGAGCATTTAGGAAAGTTATCAAAAATGTTGTATATTGAACTTTAAAGGAACAGCCGAGTAAAACACTGTTATAAGACGGGGTTAATTCTCCATAATTATACTAAAAGTTCCATTCGCCAAAATTCAGTATGCTCCGCTCTATGGACTTCTATGATATCATTGATCTTATCCCGTATAAAAAACCCTTATGTAACATAAGTTATGTTAAATTGATGGTTTGTTTAACATTATAAAGATGGTCAGTCAAAAAATCTTCAAGAATTGTCAGAACTACCTGTAACACTACACATGGGAACTACTGTTGTATTTGGTCGATTATTTAATTCTCCTATTCACTATCCCGGAAAAATGACCGAGACTATTATTAGATGTAAGAAATTATTACTTATTTTCTTCAAAAAAAATGGATCACGCGTTCTATTCTTAAAATTATGCTTCAGTAATGAAATCCAAGTTGGAAGAAGAGCAATTTGAAATTCTCATGAATGCTCAAAATAATTTGATTAAATTTTTATCAAAAGAAGAAGTCGACGTGCAATTTCACATTGATAATATAAAATCTCTCTGTACTCAATTGAAAAACTAACACACTTTAAAGGGGGGTGCTTCTTCCCGATGGTCATTTGGCTCGATCTCCACATGGTGCAGCATAAAGACGACGATCATCAGGAAGGCGCACTCCACTTTTTTTAAAACATAGCTTTCCACATGTTCAATAAAACCTTTTCCTTCATGAAACCTACGCTTTATATCTTTGCCTACGCATATAATTAATGTTATTTATCAGGCATTAATTTTTTTGGTAAAATAAAGCATAAATAAGTACGACACAATATAAAGTTGAATTTGAATATCGAATTGAGGTGAATGAATCTGTGACTTCGTTCCACAAACATCTGCTTCCAAGAAATATTGATGGTTTCTTAGTAGGGTTTTCAGTTACTCACAACCATATGTAACGTAACAATTACTTGATCGTTTATATCATATCATATGATTCATATATGATTCATACGCGAAGAATGAAAACCAAGCTCAGCCACGGAGCCAATCATTGTCATTACAACATGTTTGTAATTGTTTGGTGACTCTTCACGGACAATGCCACTGATTTGCGCAGACATGTCTACACTCCAACTAAATTTATTCATTACTTATGAGTCATAAGTTACTCATGAGTCATAAGTTATGACCTATTTGAGAGTTTTTACCTGCGTGCCTTGTCTACATTATATTTTCTGTCGTCAAGCACATCGCTCAAAAATTGGTTGACCCTTGTTTTTATTTTTTCATCGCTATATTTAACCTTAAGTATGGGTTTACAGGTTTAGAGTCTAAACTTTAGACAAAATGTGCGCGGTTGGAACCACGTACGGTACGGCTGGTTTTCAAAAAATGTTTGGTATTTTCGTAGCGTAAATGAGGTGAAAATGTCATTCGAATGTAAATATTTATTTGTTTGTGTTTGTTGTATGTTGATGCCATTTTTGTCACAGAAAATGGACAGATGAACTGTTATTGGGGAGTGTCAGCAGACAAATAAGTGTCTTGCACTTTAACCTTACCCCAATCCGGAAAACAAAACTAGCCATTATTTGTAAGTAGGTTTAGAAATAGGTCACCCGCCGAGAACATATGTCTCTCGATAAAAATAGGAGTTGGCATTTGCAGAGCAGCCCCAAAACTTGGCCAAAACGAACAATAGAAGAATTGTGTCAACACTTGACTTTCGGCTTCACTTTCACTTCTAGTTCTCATTGTGTTCACGCCTGTTCGGAGCTCTCATCAAAATGTAAATCAATGATGAATTTACGCTGATTTCAATTGTTTCCCTTTATTCTGTCAATACCCCGTACACTGCAATCATTAAATCAAAAATAATTAGTTTTGGGGCCCAAAATTTGGGTATTTCATAAAAAATATAATAATAATGCCACCAAATACTCGTGCGGAAATGTAGAAAATTTGGTGACATTATGCGAACTACCAAGTCGCTTCAAATTCCCAGTCGATGTCACTTACGGGAATTTTGGTCGAGTAAGTTATCTTTTTTTCAACTTCTTTGAAATTAACTTTTTTCTTTTTGTCTTTCTTTTTCTCTGCCAATCCTCTTGGTGGCATTTTTGTTAGAGAGACTCTCAATTTCGGTCACTTCAAAGTCTGAAATTGTCCTTAGGAGGAAATTGTTAAAATGTCATAATTATGATTTCAGACTTATCTCTGTTGCCAATGGCAATTTTCTAAAGCGAGAAGTCTTTGTTCTTATTCGGATTCGTATTTGCGCTGTGGGAATTAAGGGTCGGAGACATCTTTTTAAATTGGAAACAAGCCCCAATGACCTTGTTATGAGCTTATAACTTATAACGGCCTGGAGTTGAATTTAATTTTGACCAGTGAAAATTTGGGCCGAGTCAGAAAAACGCCTTCACTTAAATTGAAGATATTATTTTATTCCGGGCGTTATCGTTAAAACATGCGATATAAAGCATATAGTTTATTTACATGGAAAAGGCCGAGCGGATTTTATAATAGAAAACAGAGTGTTCCGTTCTTGAACTTCGCGCGTCCCGGCGAGAGTAATCAGTCTCAAACTAGTTCAAGTGCAGTGGCGCCCCCAATTTAAGTTATTTCATATGCTTGCGCGGCACGCCACACATACTATATGGACCATGGATCTCCATGTTCCATCTAGCATGGCCATGCAACATGTAGCATATTGAGGTCCATATGAAATGGACCATAATATAGCATACGCTATAATATAAGTAAAAACTAAGGCTTATATTATAAGCCAGGGATCTGAAGTTCTGAACAGTGCAAAAATAGAGTTTCTTCTTACGTCCAAAGTGAACCTGGCCTTGGAACCATGCAAGATTAACAACTCATTTGTGCTCATCTTTCCTTGATTACTTTTTTAGAGAATTTTGCATTCCAAAGGATTGAAGTACTTCCACAGTTTAATCGTCTTTTGAACAAAAGGCGTGCGATAGCCCGTCTTGAAAAAAATTCTTTTTTACGATGCAACTGTTAAAAGCAGTAGTAAGTTTAGTCTTCATAGTTCATGCTGTAACATAAAGGTGATGAAGATGTTCAAATTGTGGATTCAGGTGAAAATGTACAATTTATTTGATTAAACGGGAAAAATGATTTATTTTGACGTGCTAGACAACCACATCGTAATTTATTCTTGTTCGATAATAAATTTATAGGTCGATAGAATTTCCTGGGGGCCAGACTGGGGGAGGCATTTCATCATTTAGAATATGCTCAAAATACAAATTTTCGCGTAATCGATTCCTGGAAATCTCCATGGGCCGAAAATCTCAGGAAATTGTACCTCTTTATAGGTATAGACGGCGGTACGTTGTCTGACATCCAAATATAGAATTCGCAATCAAATTCGTTCAGACTTTTATTTTCAAGCATGGTTTCATATAATATGAATTTCGCCTTAGGCGTCTTTCCGATTCATTTATCAAGAAAGTAGAAAAGCGTGTCCTCGAGATCATCCTTTCAGATATAAATTTTCTTTCTATGAATTTGTTTTTTATATTATCGTTTTCACTGATATCGGCTGAAAGTAAGGTTCAAATCAAAATTACCGATCACAGGTTTAATCGGTCGGAATTATTTGAACTAGACAAAAGTTCGGAAAGTGAGAAAAAACGAGAATCTGTTGTTGCTGTATGGCGTCATGGAAGAAGATCTCCAATGATTTTTCTACCGAAACTGAATGATTCAGTTGATATGTGGCCTGATGGGACACGACAATTAACCGCTAGAGGCATTGAAGGTTTTATTTCTAGTTTTAGTCATCAAATCAAATCGAGTTTTTAAGATCATAAAAGACTTGGTAAATTCATACGCAAAAACTACAATGATTTGATTTCAAATGAGTTCTCTAGGATTGATTTTGATCGATTTACGCGCTCATTCGGCCATATCTTGGTATACTGAAGGACCTCAGTCTGAGGTATTCGGTCACAAAACGTCAAGCTTCGAAATCAAAATACAACAGAGATGAAATATATATTCGATCGACTGATTTTGATAGAACGATTCAATCAGCTGAAGCAAATATGCTAGGTGTAGGTCGACAGTGTTTCAGATTTGTTTAATTAATAACTTGTTATATCGATGTTGGTGACAGGTGGCCGTCCAGGTGTTGGAGACCAAATGGGTTGGTAATGAACAACATGTCACTAACATCTTAATTGTGTCACCAAGTTTCGAAGTCACTTTAATCTGAACAACTTATGAATATTTATTTTGACCTCATAAAGGCCTATTTGGTGAGGTTTCAAAGCCGATTCCAATTCATACCATCCCAGTGAAAGATGACAATTTATTGAGATTTCCAGTACGAGGATGTTCGAAATATGATCGAATTAAAGATGAAATACGAAATACTTTAGGATTCGAATTAATTTCTTATGGCCTCCATTTCGACATTGACCATATCGATGTTTGACTGCTTTCTAATTCACGAAAGCTATGAAAAAATTGAACAGGAAGTTTCAACGAGAATTACAGGCTTTAAAAGCTGCGTCTTTGGTTGGTTTTAATGTATAATTTACCAAAATGCAATGGTAAAAAGTTAATACCGATAGCGAATTTTCAAGTAGACTTTTACTTAGTTGCGGTTTTACCGCTGTGTCTGCCAATCAAAGATCTAGATTTGAGCAACAATTTGAAATCGCGCCTTATTCGACGCTAAAGCGCGCTTTCATATGGAGACTAAAACCTTTCCAAGAATGCGTCAAATACTGATATATTAAAAGTGACTGATGAAATTGTTGATGATATAAAAGACTCGATTGAATGTCACTTAGGTTGGTTTTCAAAAAACTTCTCTTTAGTCCGTGTGATTGAAGCCAAGAATTATACTTTTTAAACAAAAATTGAAATCCTTTGAAGATAATGGAAAAGCTTTGAATAAAAGCATTTTTACTGTTGAATGTGAAGACTGTGATTTTGAATATTTGCATCAAAAGTGGCGCTATTTATCTGCCAAGGATTTTGTTCATACCGCGAAAATGTTTATCATATGTAATGGAATAAAATATCATATTCTCTACAATAGCGCCCTCTATATTGCTTATTCGGAGTGTCGTTCCCTGCTTTGTGAGCAGAATATGATATTTTATGCTGATTTGGAACATCATCGTCGAATAGAAGTATCCAGATTAAATGGTGGTTTATTGCTTGGCCACATTCTAGAATATTTAAGAAATCCATATATTCATCCAGAAACTGATCATAAGGTACTTAGTCAAGCTCCTTTAACCCCTTTATATCTTGGTATGTTATCACTGAATTAAGGTGAATTTCTTTGGGTACTCAGCGCATGAAACAACAATAGCTGCATTATCTATCGCAATGAATGTCTGGGAGGACGTTCCCCCATTCTTTGAAAAGTACAATGATGGATCAGTAAAAATATTCTTCCACAATTCGACAAGAAACAATTTTGATAATTCGTCACAAAATCACTTTGACATCACAACCAATATCTGTCGATTCGCAAAAGATCAAACTAAATGCACTTTAGATGAACTTGAAACATCTTTGATGGAAGTTATACCAAAAGTAAGTCACAAATCGACCTTATTCATCGGGTAAAGGGGGTCACATATCAATAAATATAATTTTGATCGTAAAATTATCGTGATTTTGATATCATGTTCGGCCCCAATGCTGATTATAGACTTAAATTGAAGCTATTGGGCTGTTTTATCAACTGTGAAAAAGTCCATTCGGGGAACGTCGGGGAAAAAAAGTTACTGACCTCTGAAGTCACCCCACTCGGCTAAAAATATTCGAAAATTCCAAATTTTTGATAAAATTGGAGGCAAATAAATCACAAAAAAATAAAAAAAAATCGTTTTTTCTAAAAATATTTTGGCCACTTGGTGGCACCAAATGGAAATTTTGATAGTCGTGGGTTCTTAGTTAGGTCAAGTTGGCACTGGACACCCTGGGAATACCCTTTAGTGCCGACTAAACACAGGTTCACTCAATTATACTTCAGAACTGGGATGTCGAATGCGAAAATGAGCACGCCACGAATGATGAATACAAGGGTCGATATATCACAGTTTTAGTTTTAATGCTTTTATCCTGGTTAGTTATAATCGGACTCTTTGTATACAACCGTCGCGTTCCGATAAAACATGCCATTTTTAACTAAATTCGTTAAACACACTTGGAAATAAACGTCTTCTAGAAACCTCTCATCTTTGCATAAAAGAAATATAATTGAAATTACTTTACATTTTATTTAGAACTACCTGTTGTCCTCAAGTGGATAAGGTTAGCACTCTTTTCTTTAAAATATTAATCTAAAAGTACTAAAAAGTACTCAAAGGGAAAGAAAGGCTATTTTGGTCAGTATTGCACGTTCGTAGTACAGTCATGTCAACTGTCTAATTTTCTTGATCACAGTTCGTCCTTCCCGGAATCTTCATCTTCGTCATCCCATTCAAAATCGTCCAAGTCATATTCATCCTAAAATGTTATATTAGTTTTATACCATAAGATTTGACAAAATGAGGAAACTGAATAAAACTAAAATTCTATCGTATAGGTAAAAAATGTCCGATTCATTTATATCTTGTTCAACTAAAACAAATATCATAATTCCCTGAATGGCGCCCTCTATATTGTATATTTGTAGAGTCGTTCTCCTCTTTGTGAGCAGATTATGATATTAATTTTAGTTATACACATAATAAGTAATGTACATATAAGATTAAATAAGACTTTAAATTATAGCCTTACAAATGGTCACTTACGAAATACTTAAATAATTTATCATGACGAGGGTATCGGTATAGTTTCGGTCTAGTAATATTTGAAATATTTACCTCTTCAATTATTTGACCATCTTTGCCATCCCATTCGTCAACTTTAGTCAATTCTGGGAATTTTTCAAATGTGGAAACAACGGAACCTGCAGTTTTACCATAGGCAACATTTCTCATAAATTCTTCAACGCCCTTTTTGTGAAAACCTGTGGTCATTTTGACTGATACATTTTTGCGTGGGTTGACAACAACCATTGAGGGATAGGATGAGACACCAAGGTTTTCGTCGAGTTTAGGATGAGCATATCCTTCAGTCCATAACCAACCCCATTGCTTGCGTTTGTAAGTTTCGATAAGTCCACGGAGAAGGGCAAGTCGTTCGTTACGGGCAACTGCACCGTCGTCCAAGATATGAGGAACGAAAGCAATGACGCAAACCTAGGATACCATAATATCATATATTATTAGAATCGTATAATAATTTACCTGGACATCAGCGCAAGCGGAATCAATAGTATCTTGACCAAGTAATTGATAAAGTTCTGGTGGTTCAGCAACTTCTTCGAACATAGTCATGGCTTGTTGAACAATATCAGAGGCAGTACGTCCGCCGTTATAGTCTTCTACACGTCCGTCCGGGAAGAACATTTTGATTGATGGATATCCTTTATGAATAGTAACGTTTTTGTGCGAAAATTGACACATTTTACCAACAAAATACTTGATAATCAAGTGTTGATTTAGGTCAAGTATAAATAAATACTACGGTTATTATACTAATTACAAAAATAACATACCTTGGATGCCGTATTGCGAGGCAGTGTTTTGATGTTGAGTGGCATCCAACATTCCCATTTTTACTTTGTTTCCGGTTTTTTCGTGGACTTCAGAGGCAGCTGATTTCCATTCTGGTTCTAATCTTTGACAATGTCCGCACCATGGGGCATAAAATTCAACCAACCATGGCTCACCACCGTCCAAGACTTTACCACGGAAGTTAGAATCGGTCAAAGTGACAACCTAAAATAATAGGTACATACTATTTACAACTTAGCTACAAAAGCGTGACCAAATTAATTAAAGTAATAACCTTGTTTCCACCTCCAGATTTCTTATTACCACCACTTGAACCACCAGATGATTTTCCACCACTAGCCTTGTCCTTGGTGAGTTTTCTGAAAATTAAATGTCAGCAAAAATTCTCGTTTTCAAAGAAAATTGTGTTTTTTTGTCTTGAACAGACCTGAGTTGTTTGAATGATTCGTCACCAAGGGCATCAGCAGTTCGTTGTCCATTATAATCAGCTGGCTTGTTCTTGTTGTAGCCAAAGAATTTGATTGTTGGGAAGCCCTTGATACCATATGGGGCGCCTACGCTTTGATGTGCGGTCATATCAACGGCACCCACATTTACTGTTCCCTAAAATTATGTTTAGTTATCCAGCCTACTATGGTGACCAAAAGTGCCCGAAAAAGTAATGGTACTAAAGAACAGGGACTTTTCTCGATGGACATTTAGTGCAAATTCTGCCATCCGGAAAACGCACCCAACTGTAGAACCAGATAAATCATGGTTTGAATTACTTTTGATGGTAGTCCAATCACATACTACCGAAAATTTCACCAAAACTATTTACCCTGTGATTCAAACCTCTAACCCAACCCATTTCTAAAAAAATTAAATTGCTCAAATTATACTCCCGGATATTTTCTTACCTTCATTTCTTTTGCGAATTTTTTATATTCTGGTTCAAGTGATTTACAGTGTCCACACCATGGGGCATAAAATTCAACAACCCAGAGCTCGTCGGACTTGATAACTTTCTCGTTGAAATTGGATTGAGTAAGGACGACCACATCGCCTTTGGACGTATAGTCCGCCAGACACATGGTCGATAAAAATGACCATAAGAACAACATTTTTCCACTCGACACCTCTGAGAGTTAAATTGAAAGAACTCCTAAGAGTTAATTTTTTTCTCTTACCGTTTTACCTTGGTGTAAAGGATAAAATAGTCAAAAATCGCAAAATTGTGGCAGTGATAATGCGTAATGTTAAATGGAGCCATCTGATTGGTCAAAATGGAGGTCGAGCCTACGCGATTTTATGCCAAAGTCAGATCCTGGTCATCATCTATTTGATGGAAGACGACAAACATTAAATGTTATTTTGTGACATTTGGCCACGAATTTATGACATCCGATGTCTCAGCTCGTGAAAAATATAATAAAAATCTGATGGCATGATTTTAGGTGAAATTTTGTTATAAACAAACTCTCAATCAGACGAACAAATTAATTTTCGAAAATTCATTAAGGCCACGTTACCTTATTCAGCCATGGATGATCCACCATTGATGAAATCTTAAAAAGAACCAGACTTAAAGAACCAGGGCCTATTGGATGTTCTAAGAAGACGAGTCGTACCAATAGAACGAGTTATAATTTATTTAATATAATTATGCAAAACTGGTAACATTGGCAGGGAGATCAACGGTACAAGGACGAGATGGAATTCCTCCTGTGCTACATTGAGTTACCCTTGAATCCATTGATACACTGGTTTCTCGAATTTGATCAACACTTGCTGTCCTCAGTCCAAACAGTTTTCTTGCTTCTTGCCTTAAAATACGAATGTAACCAACTTAAACTTTAGTCTACCTGGATGGAAGTAACCAACACTTTATCCGGACCAGGGATCAACCCACGAGAGCCGGTCGGTCATAGGACCGGGTTGTCCGGTGCGGAAGGCGGACCGCACCGCAAGAGTTCCAAACATTTTTTTAAAACTCGGACCGCACCGCACCAGGACAAAAAAAACGAAAAAAGCGTACCTGAATTGTGGCGATCTATAAATATAAATAATTCCATTTATCAAACTGTTGGAATAGATAAAAACTCCGTTTACGAAAGTCAGTACCTTGTATGCTTTATCTGCATTAGCTTGGCGGAAGTTTTCGATATGATATTTAAGTTTTAAAATATGAGTTTCTAATAAAAAATAACTTCTTATTGAAAACTTGACTGAATAATTATCGGAATCATAAAAATCAATTTTTGAAGGCCAAATGTTTTCAACAGCAATTACAATTATTGAAGGAGTGTATGCCATACTGAAGGTCACCGCCATCATTAGCTAAACAAATTATTTGAATCGAGGCAACAATCTTTACCTAGGTTAAAAATGGTGGGCATTGCTTTTTTCTGAATTAAAAACTTTGATGTTTCTGGTTGAAAAAGTAACTAGGGTACCCTGGTAGACATCTATTTCTTAGTAGAATCTTACACCGCCCACGCTTTTTTGAATATAAATAATATAGTCTATATTATATAGAAGATGAGGATTTCATCTACTAAGAAATAGATGTCTACCACTGGTATAAATTATAACATCTGAAAGTTCTTCGAAGAGTTAAAATTATCTTCGTCAAGAAGTTATTTCGATTTTCCCCACCAAATTTTACCTATCTCTACTTATACTACCAATATGACAAAAATCTCGCGTTCAACCAATTGATTCTGATTCGTAGTCAAACTGGGTAATCCACCCCGGGACGTTCGTATTTGCGATTTTCTTTTGGTTTCGTTCAAAGTTTTTCGGTTGAAATTTTCAGTTAACGATAATAAACTTTGAAACACACCTATTGTGCTCCTCCAATGCAAAATAAGTCCCCAAATTAACAAACCACATGATGATAATCACAATAACGAATACTCCACTAAGAGTAATTTATTTCAATGTACGCTATTAATTATACGGTATAAATTCTACTTACAGATATAAAATATAGATAACGGAATTCGCAGCAACAATCAGCATTGAACGGTATTGAAATAAATATGAAGTCCTATCAGGATTACAATTTTATAGGTGCTCTTTGATTTACATTTGTGCCGAACCCCTATTAGTAAAATTTTGGGATTCACGGAAACAAAATCCAATCAAATATTTACATCTAGTGATGTCATCAAGTAGTCACTTAAAGTGTACGGCATCACCCGTTTTCGCCTATATTTTGTTTCCATGTATCGAGCTCACCGAGGTACCAAAAAATACTTACAGTAAATTTTTGGATTTTTGAATTTTGTTTCCGTGATTTTCCAATAAGAGTTAAAATCATAAACCTTGCCCAACGCCAAATGGAAAGCCCGCTATCAAAGCAGATAATATCCAGACACTGGTTAATGATATTTTGCAAAATAAAAGTCGATCTTCGTGGGTTTGTAACGGTTTCTTAATAGCTCAAAACAAAGAGTGAAAACCTCTAAAACCTTTTAGTGAAAACCCTTTATTTTCAACTGTTTAATTGTACAATCATTTTTAAAAAACCCAAAGGTCTTCCTAATTCAATGATTAAACCAAATGTCTAGTCAAACGATTTATCACCCTGGAACTGAATCGATCAACAGAGGCAAAGAATAAAGAAAATAAAGATGCAAAAATAACTGTAGTCGAAATGAATCCACATATATTGATTAAAATCTTGCTATCCAACCATGTTTTGCTTTCAAAGATCTTTCTCGGACTCGAAATCCCGTTATGCGAGGGTTCACAATTGAATTCAATTAAGACCAATCCTAACATCATCGAGATATGTGAATGGATGCGAACGAAGCCTTGAAATATAAATTAATAAAATAAGTGGCAAGACAAAGGCACCAATCAAAAAATCTGCCACTGCCAATGAAAGCTTTTTTAGTCGTTGCAATACATATGATTTATATCAAATAAATTATATGATATAAAGAGTCTTTATAATAAAAGGTAATTTAAAGACTTTAGAAAGTCTAGAACGAACTTTTCTTGAGCTTGACCTATCCTTAAAATATCTAACATTTCCTTGTCTGGTCATATTATTCTTGCTATGTAAGACAGCCATTATAATTCCATTTGTTATCATTGTAAAAATCCCAATTAAGCTTTTTAAGATAAGTATAAAATAAAAACTTGATCGACAGTAACCATCCATTAGACTCCACATCTGAAACGGGGCCTGGTAGTATGAAATATCCGATACACCAACTTTGAACAGAGCTTCATAGCCGTGATCATTCAGCTGTAAAGTTGGGTGTGCCTTCCCGATCGTTGTCTTCTCTATACAACCCCAGGCGGACCAAATGACCATCGGGAAAACTCACCCCACTTTAAAAGTGACATGCCCATGCAAGCCTTTACTGTGATGGTCTGACAAAGCGGTCCAAATTCCAATACTGATTCAAAAAAATCATTTGAACGATTTCCAATCGACTGTGCTCTTTTTTCTGGTTCGATAAATAGTTTTTATGAAATATCCTCATTGATAATTTCAGCCGAATATTCAAATATGGACCATTACCTTAAACAGTCTGCAACAGTATATGCTGGGTTCAAGCAATCGGTTTTATTTTCGCAAATGACATCATAAAGCAAAGAATTGAAGCTCTTAAAAGGTTATTTTGTTCACAATATGTAGACCTGTCATACACTTAAGTGCTCGTCCAAAAAGTTTTGCACCAAGTGTGAGCTCAAAAAATCTATAATTACAGTTTGACTAAATTGCCGCCTGTGACAAATATTCTGAAATTCATAGGCTGAACAATTTTCTTTTGCAGTAGATAAAAAATCTCCAACACCTTTGAACATAAGTTCATGATGCAATGGCTTTTTCGATATTGATTTAGCTCTTTATTTCTACCAGGTGTGACACTCTAGTGCCCTCTCATCATATTGTTTAAATAAAAATATCACCCTATATATGTTTCCAAAGTTTCGTTACAATCCATTTTATTTTTTAAACTCTGTTTTGATAATTGATCAATTTGATTCAATTCTACCTGGCATTTAAAGACACAAATCACCAATTATCCAAGTTTGATACCCGGAAGCTTCGTTACTTTTAACTGGAAGCTATTTAGCTTATGAACTTCACCTTGTTGCTTTGAAGCTCTCAAAGGAAATCATTTGGCGAAGAGATCTTTGGCTCATAAATTTTCAAATCAATAGATTAGAATTGAAAGTTGCTAATCTAACTTTTTCAAAAGTAAATGGAATAAGAGAAATGATGTTTGTAATTATTTATTGTTTGCCATATGTGCTGACAAGGTAACCGTCCGTGATTCATTTTCATGCATAACTTATGCAGCATAAGTGATTGTTAAACAGAGCATTTGATGGACTCGACAGTTGTATATTTTCCCTAGTATATTTTTTTGTCGATGTCAAAATGAAAAATGAAACATAAACAAGTCAGGTGGAGATATGCAAAGAAGATTGGATAGGATTGGAGTTTTAAGCCCACTGAATTTGACCTGATAATCACAATTTGTGATGACGGTTACACATATCATACGGAACATGAGGTGTGTCACCGACTATTTTGGTTAAAACCTGCCCTCCTCGGTCCACATGTTAACACTCCAACCGTGTGGTTTTGGTGACTTTTTTTTATAAATTAACGTATTTTCATGACCTTGGTAAGAATCAGACCACTATGAGAATCAGAATAACTTCGATCAGTTATTTTCAAAGAAAGACTGTCTTTGTATGATATTGATCAGATCGTCGGTAACACCCCTTATATGCGTTTAATATGTCGAAAGGAATCCTCAAAGGATATCACACCTATAAACAATTTGTATTATAATATGCAGTATGTTATTGTAGTAAAAATGTAGTTCAGCCGATTCGTATCTCGAACTGGTTCTCTGAATTATAACTAAAACCCTACTGTACATATGATAAAGCCCGCTATTTAAACTCTTCAAGAATATGCAAATCTAACAGGATCTTCTGTTGAGAAGTTCTGTTATGAAAAATGTCAAAATTTCACAACAGAGAAGAACAGAAAAACTGATGTATTAGTTGTCAGCGTGAAGAATTGAAATCGGGCTTTGAAATGTAAATTATTTTGACCGTAAAAAACTTAACTCTTGTCGATTTTGTTTTCTGAACCGGATTCAAGCAAAACATGTGTCGATCCTGTATGTGCAACTGGGAGACCAGTATTACAATGTCGATGCAGATTTAAGAGCATATCCGTTCTGCTATTCGTAAGTATTTGTAACTCTGAGTAATGAGTGAATTCATGTTTCAGGTCTTCGCTCTTGCATTTTCTGGCGGGGGATTTATAATCACAAAGACAATTTTGTATTTGATTCATAAAGCGAAAAAGCATGGAGCTGTATCAAAAGGATAGTTTTATTTCAATCGTTTGCCAAAATCATAAGGAAAATACATAAATTATGTAAATAATTTTTTTTGAAAACCATAAAAGTATATCAAATCGCCTCGACAGCTCGAAAAAGTTTTCTGATACCAACCGATGAATAAATTATTATAACTAGATTATCAAGTTTGCAGATTAACTAATGTCTGACGGAATTACTAATGACTAACAATAAATGAAGGATTTCAATTTTTTTATGGTTAGGTACAATTCAGTGGGATTTAGGATGATTTGAAATTATGCGCTCAACTATTTTCCTAAAACTTTCATTCTAGAAGTAATTTCATCCGAGAAATCGATTGCGTTTATCAAAATTTGGACAAAATGGCTACCAGATGATCAAAATTGAGATTTTATGCTTTTAAGTAGATTAACCCCCGTCTCAGTGATTATTCACCTTTTTCATTGCATATTTGGAAAGTTCAAGAGTTTCTGAGTCCATTTTACGATCAATATTAGTACAGAGAAACCGAGTACCGTGTACAAAATAATGGTTTTGGGTCGGAATATCAGTCTTTTCATTATTACTTTCGTCAGGAAGCGCTTAAAAGTTTTAAATAAGAAATTTGATAAAACAGACGGTCGACCGGGTCACGGTTTCGATGGTATGAAATGCACAACGAAGTCCTCTTATGGAAGAATTGTTCTTAAATGTTTTGACAAGCTACTCAAAGCATGTCAATAATTATTTTTATTGCAGATATTATTACTGTGGAAAGTTTTGATAATTCAGAAATTCTGACGACGCAATATCCAGGGCAGAGATTAAAAACCTCATATTTTGGTCGTAAAACAAACGGAAGTTTACTCAATGCGGATACCAACGGAAAGATGGATTCAGTTAATAATACAATAATGGGATGGCTCGGGTCTTTATACAGGCTGGTTTATCAATTGAATAATAATCTGGGTGTGTCTTCCCGATGGTCGACGTCTCTATATTATATAGACTATATAGTATTTAAACCTATGAAGATCTGATAATACTTGAAAATATTTATCATGCATTTTATCAAACATCAATTTGTTCTTACAATATTGTCACGATTATTCATGAAAATAAAATTATTTCATATAATATAATCAGAGTGGGCGGATTAATATTGCCCTCAAAACGCCCTCTTTACACGGGACACAAAGTGAATGTGGCGCCAAAGATGTCAATATTCATTCCCCCGGTCATTTTACTTTACTTATAATATGTACTTATTAATATAATTCTTTCGGACATTTTATTGATTTTTTTAATTGATTTGAATTAAAACTGATCCTTATTTAAACGAATCCATTTCTTCTTGATAGAATTGACTTTGACCATTTGCTCGGAACCATGTCAGATCAATCTGGCATAAAAATCTGTCAAACTTGAAGAGGAAAAAAGACTTTACCAAGGTCAGTGATCACCATCAGTCATCAAAAGTGAGATCAGGAGACGCAAGATTGTCAGATTTGTTTTCAATGAAGAATAATCAGCACACAGAAGGGTAGAAATATCAGACTAAATTTCAAGGTGATATGCTTTCTGAAATCAAGGTTAACATGTTGAACGTAAACCCAATTGTGTTTCTGAGTTCATTCTGATAAGTCTACAAACAGTTAATCATGGAGTAACTGTGTACGCATTATATTCGCTGGTAAGTCTTGACATAACTTAAAATCTTTAATAATTTAAAATGATAGCGTCTTCGTGAGTTGCTTCAGGAGCACTTCCAGGGAGCTGAACGCGATAACTTTCTAGTTTTCATGGTTTTGATTCCGTTGGCACAGATTCTCATTTGCTTTTTTGGTACTGGAATGTATGAACTTAAAACCATATTTTGGTACAAATAAAATGATTTTCTAAAATGAAATGTTTGAAATTAGTTATAAAATTGATAAATTATTAATTCAAAATCTGGAGGTGATCTTGGCCATCTATCGCCCATAGTCTAAATTGACCTTGAGACTCTCAAGTTGAGAGTATTTTGTGTGGCCTAGCCTCCAATTTTGTGTTCACGGTATGTCACTGGCCGATTGATCAGCGTTGAATAACAGTTAATCTAAATGTCAAAGTTTTTTCATTTCACCTTTTTATGATTTTGAAAATGGTAATAAAATTGTAAAACAGCTGGTACTAAAAAGAACTATACTTCACATGTGGTGAAGAAAGAGAAAAGAAAAAACATGATTTGGGGTTTATTGGAGAGTAAAGGACGAGTTCCCAGAGTATCAGGTTGATACTATCAGCAAAGATCTCTAGACGGTATTCATGCATCTTTTTTTGATAACCGATTAACGCGATTTCGGCGACCCGTCCATTTATTACTTATAATATAAGCGAACTTGAATCAAGCAAGTTTTATAAGAAATTACTCAAATTCGATTGGAAGACTTTGGTGGTTTGTTCAATTTGTTTTCAGAGCTTTTATTGTAACTATTGTTGGATCACAAGGAACTGGTATATTTCGTTCACGAAACATTTGTTTTTTCTATTGTCAAGATCAAAGTTAAACAGACACGCTTATATTGGACCAGGGTTTTATCTGTCTGACACGCACTTTTTTAAATTCGTTGTCTGTGTCTGTTGCACGTCTGTGTTTTTAATAAGCCCGTTATCTATGTCTGTTGCGTGTCTGCGGTTTGAAATGGTTGAGTGTCTGTGTTTGTTGCGTGACTGCAAATTTATCTCGTGTCTGTGTCCGAAGCGTATAAGGTGCAGACAATATATAGATATTGGCAATATCTCCTTTAAAAATAACCAATCACAAGTTTTTGGTGATGAACAAGGTAAATTCCAATGCGATACTTCTCAACCTGGATGCTCAAACGTTTGTTTCAATCGATTTTCGCCAATTTCTTACTTACGATTATGGGCGTTCCAGGAAAACATTTTAAATTAAGGCCAAAGTTAAATGGCTTATAAGTTATAACTTAACATATCTGCTTATTTAAAGGTCACCTTAATCTACTCTTCAACCTGGGTCGAGGTGACGTTTAAATACTCAGATATATTATAACGTCGATTTCTATAATCATCTGTTGAAATCAAAATGAGGGATCATATCCGACACAGATATCATGGTTGACAGTAGTTGAAGTTAATTTATAAAAAAAGGAAATTTCGTAGCGGTCATGATCGATCAGTTTTAAAGTCATAAATATATAAAATCATGACTGATGACGCTATTTAATCACATTAATGTATAAGCCTGTTTTTCCCATCATGACTAAATGTAAATGTGGCAAAGTTGGTAATAGTATCAATGCCGAAGTTCATTTTCTGGTCTTATATAGACTTCATTCGAAGTGAACAAATTCTTCTTGAAAACATGAAAAAGAAACTTTATAAATCCCTTTCCGTTGAAGACATGTCAGAAATAACGGAAGAACACAAAATTATGATGGATAGAGATAGAAAAAGTTCTCAAACATTTCGTGCTTGGGAGGCTTACATTTTCACTAACATCTGTGGAATCTGATTCTTATGCGCCGGAATGAAAACTTAAAAAGTGCTAAGATGAACAAAATTCTTCGACGAGAGAAGTTGCTTCTTTTACAAAAAGGTCAAGTGAAAAACAGAATGTACATTGATGATAAGGGCAAGGTTGATGATCTACTTTGGACAACTGGAATAAGAATCATGTATATTTTTCATTTAATGTTCCAAATATCGTAAGTTAGAGAATAACTCAGATTGATTATTGCACATAGGCTATGTGACATAGCTTAAAGTTTTTAAATCAAATATTTTTAGGCTAGAATTTTTGTTTTTATTCTTCACATACACGATTCAAGTTGGCCAAACGCGTCAGACGGGATTGGAATCATTCCATGTACCGGAAAGATATACGTGCCTACCATCTGAGCATGTAAGCGGCATTTTTTAGCGAAACGCTTTTTATTTGAAAATTTTGTTCAGAGTGAAGGAATATGGGGGGATGAAAAGGCAAATGCTTGTCAACAAGCTAAGGTGATGGTTGTCTGTTGGCCATCAAGAGCTTGGGAGAAGACTGCATTTCTTTACTATATGCACTTTTGTACATTGGCTTCAATAGGAAAGTTTTAGTACATAACGGCTTCATAAAATTGAGTAGACATGATATATGATATATCCTATATCATATCACCCTTAACCCTTATTGGCAAATCACGGAAACACAATCCCAAAGCCTGGACGTCGCATTGAATGACTGAAAAAAGTTTTTTAAAACCTTGAAAGTGATAGCAATCCTAGAAATTCTCCACTTTGTGATCCACCAATCAAAGAAAGGAATTAAAAAATACTACGAAGCAAATCCCGATGCGTTGAAAATATCAAAAGTTAAATTTTTCAACCCATATGAATCTGAAAACTATCGAAGAAGAAACTTTAAAGGATCAATAAGAACAATCGAATCAGAAAAATGATTGAATTGAGCTGTACATATATGCAAATATTAATAAAATGCGTGATTGAAGGGACATTTAGAGGGATAAGCAGACAGCTTTGTTGATAACGTTATTTCCGGTTAATTTCCGGTCGGAACTCGGGTCAAATAATGGTCGGATCAACATTGGCATTTTTAATTTCAGGGGAACGTTGGGGTATTTGAAGTCTTTGACGCCATCTGGTGGCTGATAGCGTCGATAAAGAGCCTTTTGACTCACCTGTGCTAAGAAGCAGCCCAACTGTTAAACCAAGTTGGACACAGATTCTTGAGAATTCTGAATGCGTAAATGTATATGAACGCATCTCAAAAGCGTGGATCTATTTATCTTCGACAGGCTTTAAGTAGCCAAGAGGTATGAAATGTACTCGCATTTGATCCTTAAAAGTTGGTCTTTCTAGTGATTTCTTATGCCAAGATCGCCAAAAATAGAGAAATTAAAAAAGTAAGTGTAAATCCAAAAGGTCATTTGCCAGCAAAAGCTTGATTAAGACACAAAAATTATGAGACTATTGAAAATGACGAAATCGAACATCTGATTAGAGGCAACAAAATGGAGAGTAAATTAACAAGCATGAAACCAGCGGCAAATGCTGTCAGATTTTCAAGTCGAATTCAAAGATTGGATTTTAAATTTTAATAGCATATAAGCCAATAGACTTGGTGGCCTTCTACTATGGCTTGAAAGATGTGGAATTTAATAAGCTTCAATTGAAGATAGGTCTCTACAGTCAAGGGCACTCAAGCCTATATGAAATTAAAGGGTTTTTGGGAATTTTTTTTTTTCGAAAACCATAAATTTTTTTAAATTTTTTTTTCATCAAAATATTCCTTGAAAAATTCTACCCCTAAACGCCGAATCTTTTTTAATAATATTCACTGTATCAAAAAAATAGCATTTCCCACGGAATTCAGTCTACCGATAGTATAATTAGGGTCGATGTTAAACCTCAAACTTACTTTTAAAATCATTAACAGAAGGGATCTTGACGGCACTGACATAGAATTAGGTGATGTTGATACGAATAATTACGAACCCAAGATTGCTGTTCAGCCAATTACAACACGGAAGCTCAACAATCGATTTAGTACAACTGAAACTACTGGAAAGCTGGAAAATCCAAGGTTATTACTATAAATATTACTAATATGGATATTTGAACATGTGACATGGTTGATCATGAATGTCACATGAATAACACTTATTTAGACAAGAATCGAGCTTAAATCCCATCGATGTTTCAAACTGGCATGATTATAAGAGCTGGCCAGAAATTATAAAAGAACGTAACGGTCGAAGATACACCTTTGGAAAAAGTATTCGAGCTAAGGTTGATGTTAAAATTATGATCCTAAAGCTTTCAACCAATGCTCTAATTTACCGAACATTAATTCTAATATTCAAAAGCCAACACGAAAACTTAATTATCCAGAGTTTGTTATGCATGCATATGGGGAAGACGCAAATGCCTGTTTGAAAGACGAAAGGGAAGAATTTATGGGGAGTATAACCAAAGTTAGGGTCTTCAAAGTAAAACCTACCTGTAAAAACGTTGTCATGCAGCATGTTGACCCTAGTTTAAGTTTTAAAAGAAGCGGATGGTTGGATTATTCATAATGGTGTTGGTGATATTGCCAAGGTCATTGCGTCACATAAGACTGATTTGGAAGGTCCTATTCACAAAGTGATTGCAACTGTTGATACAGCTTTTTGGTCCAAAGAAATGGAAATTCTCGAGACTGAAGACGAAACTGTTGATTTCTTAAATGAAAAAATTGTTCGACATTCATTCCATGAAATTGTTTATTTCGATTCGAATGCAGAATCGGATTTTATCTATAAGCATTTTCCTGAAGACGACCAAGACGATCAAGGATACGGCTATAAGTACTCTAGAATGCAACGGAAATGTCTTGGCAACATCCTTCTCCGGTGAAGCACTGCATATTCTATAGAGCACTGTTTATTAGTTCTATATGTTACATATAACTTATATGATATAAATTATATCATATAATGTTTGTTAAGTGCGAATAACCTTTCCAAGATGATATTATGATTCCGTGGCTTGGAATTTTATTGCGGGGTACTCTGGAAGACATTAACCTTATTAATCGGGATCACGACCTTGACCAACCAACAATTCTGTTCCGAGCTGGAGGTGGATTAGCAGAATATATTTCTGATTTTCTTCAAGATTCAATAGAACCTATTAAGAAAAGGATAAGTCTATACGCCAAACCGAAAAAACTTGAAGAATATGGTGGTTTAGGCTATAAAGATCTTCTGGAAGTTGACTATGAAGAACTCGAAGGCTCGTCTTCATGATGCCGGCGGCACTGTGAAGCCTTCACATTGGTAGATTTCAGAAAAAAATAAAAAGTCTGAATTTCGAAAACAATTTAAGTGCATCTGTTAAATCTACCATTATCGACAGTAGTTAGTGATAAAAGGTTAATTGGCAGTATTTTAAAAAGACGTCTCGAGAAAATTTGGGAAATTTTTATGCTCGTCACAATTCTTTTTTATTCATTTGGGATACTGATGGACAAGGTAAGGGTCCACAGCAGTCTGAGTCGTTTCATGGTTGTTTTAGAAATAAGTCATTATTGGCTTGGTTTTCAGCCTAAGCCTGACTCCAAAATAAAATTTTAATCATATTATACTTATGATTCATAAGTTATGATGAATGCATTTTGAATTCAATATTATCACAAATGACCCCATGAAAGATAAACTTGAAGATATTCTCGTGAGAACTCTTTACGACAATGATCAGCACACAGATCCAAAAATCTCTCAGGCCGGTTTTAAAATTGATAATTTAAGCTGTCTTTTTTATTGCATTAGAAACGCTGGATGAGCAACAATTTCAAAACTCTTTCCAAGCTTGCACTTTTAAAAATTGCACTATATCTTGATAGAACTGAAGATGCAGAAAATCTTCTGGATTCTTCGAAATTAAAGACTATCAATACTAATAACTGGAAAAGACAAATGTTATATGCGCTAAATAATAAGGAAAGAGATATCAACAGTTTTTTCCAATATAAGTTGCCTTACGTATTGTTTCTGATATTAAAATTAGTCTATAGGGGGGTCACACATTAGGGTGGAAAACTTTCATGTGATTTTCTCTATTTCCGCTATTGTGTGCAAGTTCTAGACCGGGTGTCCCACTCTAATGTGTTTTAGTTCAATGCCCCTATATTCGTAATCGAAACTGAAATCTTAGTAAAGAAAATTCATTACATCGAGACTATGGTTAATCATGGCTTTGATTTTAATGATTTTTTGACATGGGAAAATTTGCTTGCAATCTATACAGATAATGAATACAACTACAAAAAAATAAATACAAAATTTCAAGAATTTTTAAATGTAACATATCCTCCCAAACCGGATTCCTATGCTGACAGAAAAACGGGACCATTCACAGCAAGATCACATTTCGAAGATATCATGATTCTGCTTTCTGATTTTGAACGAGCAGTGATATTTTCTGATGTGGTGACACATCGAGAGGATTGCGACAAAAGTGCTGGCAAAGATTGCAAATACAAACCTGTTAATGGCGAAAATACTATTGTCCAAAAATGTGTCCAAAATTCATATAACGGAGTTATTCCAAACGAAGTCTGCCGTCAATCGGTAATAAAGCCACTGAAGGAGCTTTTAATTTGGTCTGTTCTCATCGACGAACCAGATTTAACCGATATATTTCTTGGACTAAGGAAACGGGCTTCGCAAACCCGAAAACGGTCGGCTAAGGTGATCTTTGCTTTAAGGATACTCCTCTGATACGAGAATTCCCTCTGATTTCGGCCTTTTTTAAATGGAAAAGATGTGGTCTCAAAGTTTTCATAAAAATGACTATTACGTGATGATGACCTTCAATATTACGTCGGAGTCCTTCAATATCGATTTTTGGCTATTACGTATTTGTTGAGAATTACGTAATTGATTTTTTCAACGTGATTATTGATTTTCTCACTGCATATTCAAAAACCTTTTAAAAGATAATTATATTGACGAAAGGCTTAAAATCAGCCAATTACGTAATTCTTGAGGATTACGTAATAGAACGATTTTGATGCTATATTTGAATTCTTTGACCCCGACTTCGAACCGAAAAAAACTAGAATTTTCATATCAGTGGAGTTTTCGAAACCAAAGTTTTTGGAAACTCATAAAAGAAAACAATATGGACTCCAAGATCGACTTGTTTTAGCGGCAATTTTCAAACGTATGAGAAGTCAATGGAAATATACAAATCAGATTCGATATCAGAGATACGATGAACAGAAAGACAAAATAATGGAGGAAGTCACTGCAATTTTAACAAATGGTACTTATGAAGACGAAGATAAGGTTTATACTTTCCAGCATAATAAATATATTTTAACTGCAATTAAGCTTTCCATAATGATAAGAAGAGAAACCAATGAATGGTCAGACTGTGATAAAAAGAATGTTTCTGGTCTTTCTTGTCTTGAAATGGCTAATCGCAGTTCTGCTAAGGATTTTTTTGATCATCAATCTTCTCGTAAACTGGTTTTGAATTTATTTGCTGGTCAGATTGATGAGGATCTTAGTGGTAGAGGTCGACTTGGATGGCTTCGATTCTTACCAATCTCAACACTGTTTTTCTGGCCTTTGGCTTCCAAAAATATAAATTTTACCCCATGCCAAAGAAATCATCCGAATGACGATATTCCTGACGAGATAACTAATTGGGCATTTTGGCAAAAAATCCGTGCATTTTTCAGATCACCAAAAACGGTATATTGTATGAATGTCTGGGGTTATATAGGAACAGATATCTAAACAAGTTTAGCCCTACTAGCTTCGGCCACATAGATATATAGAAAAATAATAATAATATAATTATTTCTATACCAATCAGAATATAGAATTCAGTATACCAATACAGTTTGTTTAATATCAAAGAAAAGTTCTTCTTGTGTTTTACTCGTTATTTCTCATGTATGGATATTGCGAAAATGCGTCTTTGATGGAATGGTATCTCTTTGCTTGGGTTATATAATGGCTATAAAGGGAATTAATATCAGGACTTGCTCACATAAGAGAGAAAGAGGAGGACAACTCTCCGAATATACAATATAGAGGGCGCCATTCATAGACCCCTGATATAATTTCCCTTTATAGTCATTACATTAAAACTATTATGTTCTAAGAAATGGGCTTTGAATTTATACGAAAAAATAACTTTCTACCAGTGTTAGTAAAATGCTAAAGGGGGTCACAGCGTGACCGTCTCACGCTAAACTGACCTAGCCGGTCTTTGACTTGTACATATTAGAATGATCCACTTTTGTTTGTATATGGATGTAAAGTGGGTCACTCAAACGTATGCAAGCTCAAGACCAAGTGGGTTTCAGAACATTTGGTAACTTTTTAAGACAAATTGCGATAGCGCCTATACGAAAAGGAATTAAATCTCCAATAAAAAAAGTTGGCCATAAACTTAGAACTTGGTATGGCGACGATCCATGGAATAAAATTGATTTGGCATTTGAGCTATTTTTCTTTTCTGCCTTTATTCTGAAAAACTGCGTTTGGTATTACTCCACCAATAGTGGTCAGTTTGATGAAGCTCATCGAGAAATTAAGGTAACTTTCATTAACCCTTGTTGACAAATTTCCGGGTGGTCACTCAGGATCATTTCCGGAAACGTTTTCCAGCCATCTTGTGACGTCACTATAAAGATTTTAGGGATGCACCTAGACATGATCAAAGAAAACCATCTGAGTGACAAAAAAACGGGTTTTGTCAACAAGGGTTCACCCTTAAATCACAGAGCAATCTCAAAACAGAGGTTTAAAAACCATTTATATTTTCAGAATGATCTCGCTGGCCAAGGTGGAATAGAAGAACTATTTCAATGCGAATATGGAGTTATTTTACATGAAAGCATGAGTTTAAATAATTGGTTTATGTCTTTGGCCCATGGATTATATGCAATGGCGTTTGGTTTCCTCTGCATGCGAGCTGCGCATTTTTTCTTAATTCATCCAGTTCTGGGACCTCAACTTCAAATGATTACCGCAATGGTGTCTGATTTAACACTTTTTCTTCTTCTTATGGCAGTTTTTCTTGTATGTCATGGTGTCATCCTTCGATCTTTCGAAAATCCAAACCGTGAGTGGCCTTTTTCTTCCCCTGCAACTGCTGCTCACGCGATCTACGACATTGTGTTTATTCCTTACTTTCAAATATATGGAGAATTATTTGTTGAAGACTTTGGAAACGATGGAAAAATTATTGTCAATACAAAATCAGGATTCATCGATAATCAATGTAACAAGACGGAAACAGAGTTTGGGTGTCCATAGAGTTTCACTGACGTTTGGCAGTGCATGACAGATAGGAATTTTCGCTCTCCTCAACCGTGGAATCCTCGATCCCTAAAAAAATACGCCTCAAAAAAGTCCTCATTTTGAAAAAGGCTTACCTAGGCTTGATCCCCATAAATTTTGACACCCTTAATCAAGTGCTGTTTCAACGGAGCAATAAAAGAGTTCCACGAAATTCAAAAAACTTTTGAGGACATAGAAAAATGCTATACAAGACCTAAATTATCAGTGCTGGCAACAATGTATTACATGATGTTGGCAAATGTTATCATGCTTAATATTCTTATTGCCATGTTTAATCACAGTTATGAACGTGTCAAAGAAAGATCTATGAAAATTAATGCCTTTCAACGGTAAGTTTTTTTCAACGTTGACTAAAGTGGGGTGCGTCTTCCCGATGATCATCTGGCTTGAACGTGGGCAAGTATAGAGACGATAACCATCGGGAAGGCGCACCCCATTTTAGTCCGCTTACTCATTGCTAGTTCTAACTTATATTACAGCTGTTAATTTAAAGGTATCAGTTGGCAATGGAGTATATAGATAAATTCGTAATGCCCCCGCCACTCAACATAATAAGTTTTGTTTTCTGGGTGACAGCGGTAAGTTACCGTAAACTACGACGTTATTTGCAGAAAAAAGCGGGAGATGGCGAAGAACGGTGGAAGAAGAAACATAGATATACAAACATATTCGGTTTATATCCTCCAAAAATTCATCTTTTGACTGCTGAAGAAAAAAGGCTTTTGGAGATGTCTAAAAATCGTCGTGATTCAAATACAGAAAATCCTTTGCCAACATTTATTCGATATGTGGATGTGTTGAAACCTGTTTTTGCCCGAGATTTGCATACCGGAATCAACGGTAGTATGGGATACACTGTTGAAGACATTGATGATTTTGAGGAAATGATTACAAAAAATGCACTTGAACAAGTTGAAACGGTAAGACAATTATAAGTTTTTAATTTAAAAGAGTTTCAAAATTGAGTTAAGAGTCAAAAACGTTAAATTCAGACTGAAAAAGAACCGATTCTTGAGTCACTGGAAAAACTCAAATGTGATTTCTCAAAAATAAGCAAAAAAATGGATGAAATTCATCATGCATTGAATTCAAGATCACGACTTACATCACAAATATCTTCGATTGAATAAAAGTTTTCATGAATATGTTTTTTTCTTATCTATCTATATGATATAGACCAGAAGCATTTAAAATAGAACAATTTCGACCGATTGAAAAGTTACAGTCGTGCCCATCTATACTGAGTTATATATGAATAACACAGTCATATACATAAAGTACGACACATACAGAATGACCATAACAATATGATCATTACAGTTACTAACTAAAATCTTGAAACATGTTGCAACATGATAAAAACGTTGAACTATGTTGAAAGGAAAACAAAATAAATGTTTTGGATATGCGTATGAAATAAAATTTGAATGCAGTTGAATAAGAATCTCGATGGCAGTGATTAAGGTACCTGCGGACGGATTCCGTGCTATTCGTCGTCCACGATAGCTTCATGGCGGTTGTCTAACCACAATAATGGGCTACGAATGCGAAACTCAAACCAACCCAATCACACGACTGCCCTCCACATGCTTCGTAAATTGGCCGGCGACTGTGGTTGGACGATTACGATGACCGGGCCAGACAATGGTTGCTTTTGATGGTTCACCAATTTGAAAAAGAGAGGAACGGGCAACTCAATGCGCTCTGTTCATCATTTTTATCAAATCGGTGAACCATTGACCAATCTAAAACATTGATGACATTTTCGTTAACCTTGATGCAATAGCAGTACACTCTCTGGAGACTGAGGTGAACCATTTCCCTATTCTTTTTGTTGATAAGGTCTAAATAAATGATTAGAAACGATTTGAAAACTCGCTTTATCTGTTGATTGCATAAAATATCTTAAAATAAAATATTTTTGTCGCTGTTTAAAGTTGATTTGCTCATCTGGCAACGATGTTGAGCCAACTAACTGAACTGCCATCACTCGGATTGAATGGACCGCCGATAGCAGGCAAATCAGTCGTTTTGAATTCAGAAATTTTTCCAATTTAATGCTAAATAATTACTAAACTTTGATATTTTCAAATTATGACTT
>SCLD01065846.1:0-15496 GCA_004367895.1 Oikopleura longicauda | reverse complement strand
TTTACTCGCCGAGTTGGTTATCTCATGCTGTCGATAATACTGAGAGACGGCCTCTCTAGCTTCGCGACCGTCTTTGCCATTAAAATCAACGCGCGTATAGTGCGGCGCCAGTGAGGCCGTTGCTGCTTGGGTCCGTTTTACCTGAAATATAAATTTAACAATACAGTCAAACCGGCGTAAAGTGGACCTAGCTAAAACTCGAATTCGACCAATCAGAGGCCGGATTAGTGCAACATCCTCAAAAAAAGTACGGCCCTCTGATTGGTCAATTTAGAATTTTAGTTAGGTCCATTCAAAGCTGGTTTCACTGTATTTTTTTGAAACCGATTCTTTTGCTGATGCTGAAGCCAGACATGCTCGTACTAGACGGGCCCGCTTGAGATGGTTCATTCAAAATTTCGGGTCAAAAAGTAAACATGTTTTTTAAAAACGAAAATGTATATAATAAACTAAATATATAATTCAAACTATTTTTTTTTTGTCAATTTTTTATCATTATTTTTTTTGGTTCAGACTAAAAAATAATTCAGAAAAATAATTTTCAACAAAATACTTAAAATTCTAGAATTTATAGTACCTGGCGCATTACACCACCGGTGCGCATTGTCAGCTTCATTTGCTTCACTTTTTGACGTTTTTATAATTAAAGTAACAATTGTTTGACTTTGTCTTGTCGTTGATCTTGCTGCTACTGTTACTGCTGCTGTTGGCGTTGTTGCTGCTCCTTGCTCGAATCGATCGTTGTTGTTGTTGGATGAACATAGAAAGTCTAAAACGTGTTGCTCGTTGCGCCACGTTGGCTTTGGTGGACAATGGATAACCTAGTAGTTGTCAGCGTTTTTTTGGTAGTTTCAGGAGTAGTAATTTTTCGTAGTTTTTTTTTTCGTTTTTTTCTCTGAGTCTAAAAATGAATGCAAATTTGAATGAGCACTTGGCAAATGATCAGTTGAGTCTTGTGATGCGGCTTCGTTCTCTAAATCTTCTCTCACATGATTTTTTCTCTTTTTTTTTACACTTTTGCAGTTTCAGACCCCCTCCCCCTTTTTTTTGCTTTTTTCACCAATTTTTCCTTTTTTATTCTCTTCAACAACATCGAAAAAGTTTTTTATTGAGCGCAAAAAATCGGTTGATTTAGATTATTTTTTGTGCCTGACAAATATCGATCTGTCGTCACTAAAAAAAAGAACTGGAATCTAGCAGCATAGGATAGCATCTCGTCGACGACAGATCGATTATATAACGAGGAAAAATTCAACTCTCTCTCAGCAGTGTGCTCAGGGGTGATAGGGCCCCGAGGCGTAGAACGCCTAACTAGTTCGAACCAGCTCTCCTTTAACCCGTGACAACATGCTGCTACACACATGTGTGGGCTGTTATTACTGTAGCCTGGGAATAAAAAGTGGATATTTGGCGTCTATTGTCTTATTTTCGCTTTCATTGTGACGCTTGCCATGTTCTTTATGTTACGGGTGGAACGGTCTAACCAAGTGCTAAAAAACTTAACTTCAAAACTTTCGTCACACCTGGTCGGGATGAGCTACATTTCGCAACTACTAACGAGAAGAAAGAGAGTGCGAACTTGCGTTGCGCCTGGCCCAATTGAACTTGCATTACAGCATAATCATGCGTTAATCTGGCTCTGCCTCAGTTTTGTGGTCATTTTTGAGTCCTGGCTCTTCCCAGACTGAACTTGGGATTGCTGTAATTTGGGTCAAAGTGCGGCTTGATACACACAGTCACACGCTAAGAATCGAACACATTATAGTGGGTTTTTATATAATCTAGACTTGTCACTTGAACAAAAAGTGTGTGACACTAGAATTCAACTATCCACAGGTTAGCTGGCTGGGCACGAGTCAGACATGATGATGATGTTGTTATGGGCGTTAAAAAGCCAACAATTTTAAAAATACGACAATTTAGAATAGTTCTCTTCTAGTACCGCGTGCTAAATAGATTGGTAGACAATGTGCACCACCGACACCACCGGGCTTGCATAAACAGACAAAGTGTTCTATGTGTTTGCCAAACAAAACACATTGACAAAAATGACGAAGAACTTTCATGTTTTTACAAATGGGACTAATAAACAAGGTTACTGTACGCAGCTTCCGTTTCACTTTTCCAAAATAAACACTTGAAAATGTTTGAAATTACAAGCGAGACATTTAATGCACTGTCGCTTCAAGTGTAGAGCCCATAAACGATCAGGTTAACCTCTAATTTCATCCAACATTTATTGTGTTAACAATATTACAAAAATGGCGCGGTGTGCCACTGTTGTTATATAGGAAACTGTTTGTGACTAAACATCAAACCATGTTCAGCTCACATTCAACCTAGTAGAGCCAAGAATGTCAATTGGCCTTGTAGCACCTGTTTAATTGGAAACGTGCATATTACTGTTTGATTAAACCTGATTAGCATATTAGAACATTTAGTCACTCGTGTTCCAAACCTCGAGCCGCATTTTGACTTGGTAATAATTATTCGGCAATTACGACTATAAATGATCCGTATGATTAAGTGCCGTACTCGTTGTATTATTCTGTCTCTGACTCCATGTAACTTGGCCTAATGGATTCATTCCGCGAAGTGGGGGCCATAAATAAAATGTGTGGACAAAGAGTGGTGCTCTCTCTCTCTCTCTCTGTCTGTCTGATTAAACAGCGATTGTTACGAAAATAGGTGATTGATAGATCAGCCAGTGTGATCAGAGCATGTTTCCCCTCTTGACCCCATGTGTGGCTGCAGTTGAACAGTCAGTTTCCAATAAATCGTGGCGGTTACTATTATGACCCGATATGCAGATGTGAGAAGCGAAAAAACGAGTAGAAACAGGCTAAAGCGCATTTGGCGCAGTTTTTGCGGGCTAAATTGCGTTATTGTTCGAACTAGCCGTTCACGTCACTGCTCCACCACCGTCGTAGGGAGTAAGCAAGTCTTTGATTCATAGAAGTCCAGCCTCGGCGCAGTGACACAGTATTTTGATATAAAAATAGTTAAATCCTCCAAGAAAAAGGCGTGCTAGGGTCTAACCTGGATAACGTAACATTTTAGTGGACATCATTTCCACCGTGTTAAGAATAAGTCTATTGGTAGACTTGTTGTTGATGGTAACTACAGCGATGAAGGCCAACTCGAGTCACCTAGTTTTGTCAAAGTGCCGTTACTTCGTACCAGGAGTTCGTCTGCTCCACATGTCCCCATTTGAACGGGAAACAAATGTTGCTTGATGGAAAAACTATGATACAACACAGCAAAATTTGCGTTCCTTGAGAGGCAACTTTATAGAGCCTGGAAGCCCCGTTTAGATGGCCGCCGCGTATGTTCAGCTACACTCGAAGCAGCGGAGCGGCACACACCACCGCGCATATCCGTATTCCGGCTAATCATTTCGGCAGCGACGCGCCGGCTTGGTAGTACATAGTGCCACACACAGCTCGAGAGAGTCACACTGAGGCGATTAATGATTTAATCGCCCGACCTGCTTACCATAATAACGTTCGCTCAAGCCTTTTAACATACAGGGTAATTGGTCTTTTGTATAACACCTCCGCCACCAACATCTAACCCGTAAGAAGTTAGGGGTTCATCAATAATTATTTCGTTTGAACCGAGACAAGAAACCGTCGTAAGTCTATCCACGGATCAATAACAGTGCGCGACCCTGCTTACCTGACGTATTCCCTCTAACACAGGTGCATCTGCTCTCTCTGTCGAACGAATTATTGTTTGGCGAATTGAACTTGAGAAGCACTCAGCACCAGCTCTGAGGTTTCGTTGTGCCTTCGGTGATTCTGCGCTCCCGTCTAATAATGGGCCCAAAATCCGTCCGGGGTTAATTGTCAACTGCCTGTTTTCGCTCGATTACTTACCAGAGAGCATTAACGAATACAGGGTCTACCAGTCACGACGAACGTCATCTAGGTAAAGCTGAGCAAGGGTAAACATGAGCGGAATTTTTTAATGAACTCTGATATGTGGCAAAACATACGTTCACGCGTTTTTAACGTTAATGGTCAGTGGTGGATATAGTGGTGCCATGAGAGCGGTGGTGTTTGTCAAAAAGTAGCCGAGCTCAGCGCACTGGCAATCTGGCGTGGGATTATCACAAGCGTTGAACTTTTGTCGTCATCTCGTAACTGTCGACTCCGAGCTCGTAGTCAGAGCCTAGACTATAGCGTGGTAAGTACTAACCGCCACTTTTGTTGACACTACGGCGCAGAACGGCCAGAAATTGCTACATTGGACGGGCTTCTTTTGGTTTTGAATACAACGAGATCGGCAGTCCACCAGCCGAAATTGGTCAGTTAGTTTTCAGCTTAACTATACTGAGCCAGGAGTAAACCCAAATTGAGAGCCGGTCACGTCACGAGAGAAAAAAACGTTTTTTATGCTTAACTTTTACGAAATCTATCTCTTTCCAACGTAAAACAGTAAGTAAGCTCACTTGGCTTAGTCCGGCCGTCGCGCATGTAACGATCAGCGTAGTGTAGCACGTGACCAGCCTAATATAGCAGCACACAAATCAATTGAAATCAACCATTTCAAGTTCACCACCTACCCACGCGACATCAGCCGCCGACATCAGCACTAAGATATTCATCAATTATACTCTCTCGCCTCTCCAGCAGCTGTATAACAAAACATTTCATCCCATTTTCATCAATAGCTCACGATCACCCCTCTCCCACCACCACCATCACCATCGAACGTCACACACACACTCAGCAGGCCCATAATGCCTAGCCTAATGCTGGCGGCAGTTTCGGTCCTCCATTTCACCGCTCTACTGACACCACCACCACCACGAACTCAGAACATCATCAGAACAATGACCTCTCTAGCGACGTGCAAACACGCGCGGCAAATCGACCAGACGATTTTGGTGGAAGTTCTTCTTTACTTAGCCATTATTGGCCTTGACTGACGAATCTGAATTTTGTATCAATTTTTGTTGTGTTGTGTTGTTCACTTTATTTCGATATAATAAGGACAGAGATAACTCCTGGAAGCAACTGAGAGAGCCTACTCCGCCAAAAACGAACAAACACCACTGAAAATTTTAAATAGAGAAAAACCATACATCTGGTACACTTCTTGAAGAAAGAACCCGAACCAGATTCATAGCACATTTATCAGTAGAATTGAAAACAGAAACAATTGTGAAAGAGAGTTCACCTCTTTTTACACCTCTTTCTCAAAGTTTGAACCCATTTCTTACTTATCGTTACTCTGACCGTCACTAACAAGTCAAGGTCAACTGGTTAATATTGACAAAATGAGGTAAAGATATCGGACAAAACAAATGAACCATGCTTTTTGGCATCAATACAGAGAGATACAAAAAACGGCGTGACTGAAGAAACACAACTATAAAAGAGATATCGCGACTGGAAACACAGAAGCAGTTGAGCGTTTGATACAGAGTAGTTCTAAGATGTCCCTTGTACTTTGCGCGAAATTTGACGTCTAATCCGCTCAGCGCCATTTTTTGATCAACAGTATCATTTGTACTAATCCGTACATTAGTGGCAAAAGTGCAACTTCTGTGTGTGCACCAACAGCAGCAGCATGAGATCAGCTCAGTTTTGCGCTCGCGTGACCACAATTCGCACAATGTCAAAACTGTCACATTTGGTGACTGACCTCTATTGTTAAGTTGGTCACACTTCTCCTTCTTGCCACTGTTCCTCTTATTATGCCAAAAATCATGCGCCAGACATCAGTTCTAAAGTGTCACATGTGAATCGAGTTAAAAATAGAATTAATGATCATTAGCAATAATCGCTCTTGCGCTTATCTTGGTCTTACGGTTCACGGTCTCTTCTCCCCATAGCACTATCTCGATTCATCAGTTCACCCCCTTGATAACTCACACGTGTTTTTTCTTTCCTATGCCACGGCATCGAGTATATCGTCTTTGTGTTGCTTGTGTGTTGCCCTACCTGGTGCGTGGCCTCGGCTATATGCATCATTGTGGTCGGGAGTCTGGTTTTATAGTGATTTTAATCGGTCCCACACCAGGACCCATACCACCAGTGTGAGCCAACCCAGCAAGTCACTAGGTCCACACATGTGGCTCTTCAATATCAAAGGTAAATTAACTATTTTGTGTTTTTGACATTAAGTTTGCGCCGATCTATTTTACGGCGAAAACATATTGTCAAGAACTATTTATGGCGGTGTTACTGTAACAGGTGCTCTCTCTCTCCTACCTTGACGCAGCAATTAACTTGATCAACTACACTAAACACACACACACACACACACTCACATGACAATGTGCGTCGTTTTGACAGTTGATTGTCTTTTACTGACAAATGTCTAACTTTGTTACAATTCAGTGATCACTCGAAACCATGGCATATGAGAAGCAGCAGCATACACGAAACAAGCTTCGAGAGCCCATGGTTAATCTTGATTTAGGGGCATCCTCTACTCGATGCTAATGGACAATTTAATGGCACAGTCAATGGTGCCCGAGGTCCAAGACTTCCGCGCCCTGTCCGCCACTCAAAACTCAATCACCGTCGGTTTCCAGCCCAGTGTCGATGGTTTTTCAACTCAGATCACGTGTCACCCAGATTGTGATGACAACGTCGTCGTCAATGGATATGGTAACCGAACATACAACGGACTCGAGGCTGGCAAACTATACACTTTTGTCGCCTTGAATGCTGACGACTTTGGCGCCAAATCCGAGCCCGTCACTGTCAACCAGGACACCATTCCACCACCGCCAGCAAATCTACAATTGTCAACATTTGAGATTTTGGAAGTCGAAATCAAATTCTTCGGCGTCAAAGTGCCGCACCGCGTCGAAACCAGTGGCGTCCTGGCCGAGTGGAACGAACCAATGGACGGCAACTGCGACTGTTACGATGCGCAGTTGGATCCAAATGAGGGCATTGCAATTGAACCGCGCAACAACGATGGCGAGGTACGGATTCCTTTTTTGTGTGCACTTTATAATCCGATCTGATTTGCGGGCGTTGACAAGTTTTTTTGACAGCTTTTTCTAATCCTTTGTTTGGTTTATTATTCTACAGTTAATATGATGGTCGATTTACAGCTCATCACCAATAGTTCGCAAGTTGGGATCTTTTTCTTCGGGCACGTCTTCCTCGAATGACGCCTCCATATCACTGGGGAAGTGAACGATCTGATTTTAAAGTTATCGAGCTGTTTATTACCAAACTTAGCGAGCTCACCGTCGGTCGTGTTAGTTTCTTATGATTAGCACCAATGATTTTAATCTCCCGCAGTGGGCGCTCGTCGTCGTCGACACGCTCCTGGAGAAATGATCGAATCACCTCCCAGCCATCAGTGACTTTACCAAAAACGACAAATTCGCCATCGAGCCAGGCGGTCCGTTTAGTCGTAATGTAAAACTGCGACGCATTTGTATCAGGCTCGCCATTGTTACTCATGGCGACGTATCCGCGGCGATAGTGCAAGATCTAAAAACTTGAGTTCAACCCCCTGTTTTTCGTCGTTAAGCGGCGGCTGAACCATTAAGTACAGAATGTTATCTTTATTCCTACACACGTGAATGCATTTGGCACTTAGTGTACGGCCTAAAAATTCATCAGGAATGGATAAAGGGTTCATCTCATTAGTTCTACTAGCGAGTGTGTGACTATGTAAATGAAGTTTGTCGCCTTACAAAAAGTACCTCAAAATTTTCATCGTCAAAGTACTTCTGCCCCGCGAATGACGAAATGCCCCCATCTCCGTTTTTGTACTCGACATCTCCAAATTGAATCATGTAGCTCGACAATCGATGCAAAATCGTGTTTTTGTAGCTCGGAAAGTGATTGCTTTCGGCCAGGCGAATGAAATTGTCGACTGTTTTTGGCACGACATCGCTAAACAGGCCAATAGTAACGAACTTGCCCCCATGGCCATTAATCGACAGCTCAAACTTGACTTGGTCTCTAATCTTGGCCGAGATGGGCACCTCGCCATCATTCTCATCATCATCATCAGTAACAGCACTATGCATTAAACATAAAAATAGTAATTTTAACATCTTCTTTGGTTTGGTCGCTATGTTTTGAGTTAGTAATGATGTGCCGGTTTGAAATGTTAGATATGTGCGGTTAAGCTGTTTGTACCACCCCACGGTGATATTTTATTCTAATCCCCGTTTGTTAAGCTTGACGAAGGCCAACAATCACGTCAATTTATCCATTTGGTCCCTGGCAAAGAATACGACATTGACGTCTGGGGCAAAACATGTGGCAACGGACAAATCTCGCAGCTTGAATCACCCCATCTCACCGAGAAAATCGTCATCCCACCCGAAGGACCCGGTCGCACCCGACTCAGCCATCGCGATGATGACTCAATCAAGGTTTGCTTTGGCGGCCCGTCAGAAGGCTACTTCACTGGTTTCGATCTCGTCTACACTGGCTCAAATGGCGATCATGGCTCTGACTATTTGAAAGTCAATGACGATGGTAAGCGAGTTTAAAACTGGGCACACGTTTTTCTTTCCCGGCCTGGTATGTCGCACCCTCTTTGTTTCCGACCAATGTTCAATTCAATCGATAAGCACGAGCGCATCGGCGCAGCAGCACGCGACTCGTTACTATTTAGCGAATTTATTCTCTCTCTCTCACGAGACGGTATGTCCAATTCCGACCTCGTACTAGTCCGAGCTGATTTAGACGATATTGAAACAAAGTGGTGACAAATTTGGGAATCTCTTTTTTCTGTACTGCTGGATTAAAAACGAACGTGGTCATTCGTAGCGTAGCAGTTGTACCCAGGCCCGGGGTTAACCACGATTAAGACATTTCTCATCTGCCATAGCACCCTTGCGGCTTATAATGCCAATATGGTAACATCTTGCTCGTTTCAGATGACACGTACAACTATCGTAACGACAAGCGACAGTATTGTCACACCGTCGAGGGTCTGGACTCGTGCACCAAGTACACGTTCGAAATCTACACAACGCACAATGGCGCCCGCTCAAAGGATCACCAAACATTCCGTGTTGAGACATTGCCCGCCACACCAACTGGCTTGAAGATGTTGAACTATGACTCGGATTCGGTCGAGATTAGCTGGGACAAGAATGCGGACGCGGTCGGCTATTCGCTCAATGTCAAACCAGGCACGAGTTGTTAAACTTGGAGAACTTCTTTTAGAACCTTAGGCTCACAAAGTCGAAAATAATTGTTAACCCTAGCCTAATGACATTTCGGGCCTATTTGCTGATACCTTCGGAGAAAAGGTTTATTTTGCCAAAAAGAAAAAAAGACCAGTGGTGGAACGGTTTGAAACCCCGAACGTGGGTCACCGTCAAAATATACGCGCAGATCAGTGAGTGCTCAACGTTTGTGAGCTTTTGTGTCTTATTTGTATGTGAAAACGGTTTTTGACGCCAAAGCGCTCTGAGTACCACCCCCGAATTCTAATGTGTTCTTGTTGTCCACACAGATGGCAACTACTATAACCCGGGCACAGGGAGAGACATCTGTGTTATTGCCAGCGCCAAATTAATGATAGTTGAGAGAGAAACGCCAAAGTGTGGATTCGGCGGTTTAATCGAGAAACGAGTGAACCAAAGAGACTAATACGGGCGAAACAAAAATACCACTTATTTTCTTTTTTGGGCATAACGTACGACGCTGCTTGCGTTTACTAGGTCGCAGAATTACCAACTACTGAAAAATGTGGCTGATAATTCGGCATCAACTTAATCTGGTCTTACGTGATCGGCCTTACACACTCAGAATGGCACCATGCTCTCCCATGGTCGTGGTATTGAAGAAAAATATTTCCAAAAGTGATTAGAATTACGATATGTCATGACACCTCAGTCTAGCGTTCACTTGCGTGTATCGCTTATCGTAGCTTAGATGTGATACGAAATGTTCAACTCAATTGAAAATAGACGGCTACAATGTAACAGTCGCAACCAACAGCTACCGCGTTGATGGACTTTCGCCAGGTCAACGTAACGAGTTCCAAGTTCAATCCTACTGCATTCTCACTGGCGAACGCCGCGGCCAGCCAGTCGAGTACAAGCTCTTCTCACAAAAGGCGACCAGTGAACAGGCCACTTTGCCCGAGCCACCTGCCAGTATTACCGCCTCGTGCAAAGGAACGAATGGTTTAGAAGTTGCTCTGTCCACTTTGTATTGACATAGACTAAACTCTCGACATAATAAGTGACATCACTCTTTTGTTGATGCACCAACCTCCCTTTTTAAACCATTCCGCAGTTGGTGCCTCCTCAGTTGACATGAACCGTGCCGACGAGTCCCACTTCAGCGCCGCCTTGAACCAAGAGATCGTGATGAACTTAGACTGGGAGGTGCCCGAGACTGGTCACTGGGATGGATTCGTCGTCACCTACTCCCCCTTCATCGCCATGCCCGAGAATTCCGAGTTTATGCCACCCTTCTCGTATGGAGCCGGACGCACCAGTGCACGCATCAATCTGCCCCGTACCGATCAAAAGTATACGGTAAGTTAAAATGAAAATGACAGGCGTGTGCGTCTATAGAGGGAACAGGGCAGCATTTACTTAGTATGCAGATTAAAGGCGTGATCTGTATACACTCTTAGCCACTCATTCATATTCGGACGACCGTCCCCGTCGTCTCATATAAAGCATATTCACACGGATTCGCGCTAGTTGTGAAGTTGACTTTCGGTTGAACATAATCAAACGAGCTTAGGTGAAGATTAAGCCAGCCGCGAATCGGGGGAATCCGCTTCTTGATGCCCGTGTGACATTTTATCCGTTAAAAATCAAAAAGTTGAATAGTGACGTGAGAATGTGAACGAGTCGCGAATTCAAGTCAAGTGGGCGAGTGTGATGCACGTTGAATTCGAATGAAAGAAAGAAAGAGAGACAGAAATGTTTAGACCGCTCTGGCTTACCCATAAATGTTTATAGGTCTATGTGCGCGCCACCTCGGACAATATCGAATCGGAACCAGCCCAAATTACAGTCACCTGTGGCGAGGCCTCAACTGGACCCAAGCAATGCAATGCCAAGCAGCCAGAACCATCACTGATCAATCTGGGCCGTAACATGCAGGAGATTCCGCTAGGTAAACAGATTTAACCTGATTTGTGTTCACAAGCAGGAAAATGTGTTGTGACTCTTTGAACCGTGGTTTCCATTTATAACCGCTTATAATAGACCATCTTGCGTACGACGACAACCTCTTTGGCAATTTGTTTGGCGCCGATGACCCCATGACCCCACAAATCGAGTTCCGCGGCGGTAATGGACACACTTCTAAAACAATCGTCATTCGATCAGGAACTGGCTCAGAGCCATTGATACTATTCTCGACGCGTTGTGTTTCTGGTTGGAACACACACACTAAGTACTACTAGAGCAACATGATCATCATTATTTTCACGTTTGGGCGCAGCTTGCATGTTTTTTTCAAATTCAACAGATTCTGCGCTCATTTGAATGTTTTTAGATTGAATTTTAATGCAGCATACGGCAGCACAGTTTGCTATTATATGTTCAGGTTCTACTTGATAAAACTGCGTCTTAATTTTCAAGATGTTGCACAGAAACGAACGGTGCCTTCTACACACACGTTTGCGCTTATTTGTCCATATGGACAATAATGATACGGTGGCGCGGGTTTTTTGCTGTGGGCAGTGGTGGTGGTGCACTATTAAATACAAGACTGATTGTTTTATCAATGTAGTTAGTTTTAGAAGCACCCTACCGTGTTGTGACCATACTAGTAGCCAAATTGTCCTGATCCAAATTAAAGATAATATCAACTGTGATGCCATCGCCTGTGACTCACTCAAACTCAACTTCAACGTCTGCACGGCCGGTTTCGGATGTGAAGAGCGTTTTGTTGCTGCTGCTTGCCCATGCAGTAAGTTGACTGTTTAGACATCAGTGTTCGTTAAATTGACCCTCTCTCAACTAGGTGGTGGTGTTCGATTCACACCAAACAAGCACAAAATACAGCCCGACTCCGTTCCCGATCTCGGTGCTCGCGGCGGTCGCCCAATCAGCCCAAGTCGCGTTGTCGGCGACTCATGCTGTGGCGATGTTTCATACTCGTCAGCGGTAAGTGATTTAGAATTTCGCTTGATTTTGGTAAAGCCGGGTTTGTATTGTATGTTTTTGTTAATAGGAAAAAGCATGCTGCCACAATGTTCTATACGACAGAGAAGGCGAGGAGAACTGCTGTGGAGCACAGAAAGTAAGTCTAGTCGCATGTAATTCAAGTAATCGAACATTGTGCTACCCCAAATTAAGTACAACAAGAAAATGTTCAAATGTTGCGGTGGCGAGGCCGGCTGGGGATTGGCGACGCTTGAAGGCTCTTGTGCCACGGATTCATTAATGCTGCCACAAGAAAGCCCCGCATGGATGGGCATCTAAGTTAATTAATTAACACCCAAGCGTAATATGCTCACCGTACCATGCTTCTTGGGATATATAACGTGCAAAATCGTTTTCATTTCAATCTAGCTTCAATCAACGTGAACATTTTATTTTTATTTAAGCAAAATTTTACATATATTATATACAGTCGTAGTTAGTGAGCGCTTGATCGGACTTTTCAAACACCGGACCCAAAAATTTTCACTCAAACTTTTCGCAAAAACTAAATTTCGCAATAGTTAGTTAGTTCTGATCAAGCCTCAATAATGTTAGAAAGCTTAATGCTCTTCTCGCCCAAAACAACCCCGAACAGAAAACAGTAATTGTATAAAAACGTAATGCTAAAAACGTGCCCAAACAGATAAATGTCAAATTGTTTTTTTCTGATTTTGGCCGTCATTGACCAGTGTACTGGTCAATAAATGACCAGATAAAGAAAAACATCAATACTCTATTAATAGTTCTGACTGATCAGTCTTTTGAGTGAGCCATGGATTATCATTTTGGCGAGAGTGTACTCTAGTAAATCTCAAAATCACAGATAACCCGGGCCATGTTTTTCGTTTGTCCCATATTGATTCTATTTTTGGCTCATTTCACTTAGAACTCATACGACATACGGGGCCATTTCTATTAAGTTAGGGCCTTTAGTTTGGGTTTTTTCGAGGGCCATGTTCAAATATGGAAAGACAGAAGAAGAAGACTGGTTGGATCAAACCCGGATCAACAACTTCAACCAGCCAAACCCAATCGTGTACAAAGACCTCTCCAACACCAAGCTTGTGAATATTGTAAACTTCGAAAAATATATATTCTGGCATAAATGACGACCATGCGATCAATCTTCCATAGGCTAAGTCACGAAGCGACTTACGAAAAAAAATGAATCATGTGTTGATTGAATCGTATGTGTCGACAATACTATGCCATTGCCAAATCTGTACTACACACCAAAAATTTTATATCAAAAATCTACTTTGACCAAAGCGAACTTCCTAACCAAAAAACGTGTGAATAAAATAACCAGTATTTGCCAGTATAAGGGTCACCCATGTCACGGGGGGCCTTGAACCGGAAACACAACGGTCAGTAACAAACAAAACAAATTAACGGATTTATTCATCAGCAATGAATGTGCATGTGTGTGATGCAGGTGAGAGAAAGAGTGTGTCGCAAAGAATGAAGGGATGAAATTTTTATTGTTGATAATTATGCCTCGGCATTGTTTCATACTAATTGAGCATTCTTTGCTTGTTGCGCCAATTCAACACTATAGAGATAGAGAGAAACCATATCATCATCATCTCAAATGGCCAAAACATTTTAAACGATCCGAACGGCATTTGCGAAAATTCTAGTGAGAGAGAGAAATTACAATATGGTTTTGCTAGGAACGAGGAGGCCCTACTACTTTACTTCACATTGTCCCATGTTTTCGTGTTTTTGACCAAGTGGTTATAAATGGTCAACAAAAATGAACTTGGCTCTACAAGCGTGTCGCTTGTTGCTTGTTGTGACAGATTTATATCCGAATCCCGTATTTTGTAAACGCACATGACGGGATGATTATTTCGTGTATTATTTCTGTGTGTACTGATCAAACTGAGCCTTCTTGATAAGCACTACTCCTTTTCCTGACCACCACCGTCACTTGTATGGATTTGACACAAATCTTGACAATGTCGGCGATGCAGGGTGGTGACAATGTCGATCCAATGCAAATTATGATGATGACACAATTACTGAAGGATACGGACGAGGCGGGTGGTGGTGCGGAAGAACAGGGCAAAGAAAGTAAGTGCCCAAAATAACACCGCCCATCTGTAGTGAGCTGTTTTTAGAGGATGACATGATGTTAATGATGATGATGAGCGGGATGATGGGCAACAAAGCAGGGGCCGACAGTGGCATGATGAACATGCTGCTGCCAATGATGATGAATGGTGACAGGTAAGAATAGTCGAAGCAATCTATGTCTCAATGCCATTGAAGTGAACTCCAGTCGATTTTACCATTGTTAATGTTAATGGGAGGTGGTGGAACGAAGGAAGGTGAGCAAGAGGCAATGAACAACATGTTGCCAATGATTTTGATGATGATGGACGACAATGAGGTTGATGCTGACGGCAATCCGGTACGTGATTTTGTGCTTGGTTTTTTAGTTGATCATGTTTGCTTTGTGATTTAGATCGAGAAGGACGTCTTCTCTATGTTAATGCCCATGCTCATGATGGGCAACGGCGGTATGAACTCGCCATCGTCAAACTCATTGCTGCCGTTTTTGCTCCTCACACTTGGTATGAAAAGAGATGTTCACACTCTCTCTCGGAGCGTAATCTTCACACTTTAAGCCGAATCAGGTGAACAAAGTGAACTCTCGTCAATCCTGCCAATGATTATGATGATGCAACCGCAACAACCCGGCAGTAATCCGATGTTGCCAATGATGCTCGCAATGATGGGTAAACAGTTTAATTTCTACATTTGACTGCCATTTCGATGATTTTAGGTGGAGAAGCTGGAAACGACATTTTGCCCCTTTTGATGAACATGCAGAAACCACCAATGATTGACCCAATCACGGGCGCCCTTATGCCTCACGAGCAGGATCCAAATGAAATGATGATGTTGATGGCACTGACGGGTCAAAATCCAGCCGGGTTAGGACCCCAAGCAATGATGGGATTTTAGACACTCAATCAATAAACATACAATTTATATGCCAACAAAAACGTGAACTGTATACACATCCTTACTGTATGTAATCATAAACTCAATCACTATCAATGACTTTATTCTTTTGTTTGCCAACTGGAATATGCTCTGTTGAATTTAAAATATTCCACATAATTTAACAGTGTACTTGGTTTGAAATCAAAGTTTTCAATTAACTATTGTTTTTTACTATTATTCGCAACAGTCTCGCATTTCACAAATATTGTACTAACTTGAGACCAAACCGAACCGAAAACCTCTACCGCTACAATTGCGTGGGTGCAACCGCTACAATCTATCTAAGTAAAACACATGAGCTCGCGGTTGTCAGGTCGCGGGATTTGTGTGGGGCAAGTCTACAGGAACCTTTACATTGTCGCC
>SCLD01065737.1:0-15504 GCA_004367895.1 Oikopleura longicauda | reverse complement strand
TGGTAGATTCGTCACTTTTCACTGGGCTCGTACGAACACGAGTTGGACCTGGCACATGGGTAAGATGCTGGTTACAGGGTGTAGGCCCTATCGTAACGCCCTACTCATTGTATCAAAGCTCTTGATAGCTCATCCAACTCTAACTAGAAGACACTCCAGAATGGATTGTGATACAGTATCACAATCCATTCTGGAGTGTCTTCAGTTAAAGTTGGATGAGCTATCAAGAGCTTTGATACAATGAGTAGGGCGCTACGATAGGGCCTACCTGTAACCAGCATCTTACCCATGTGCCAGGTCCAACTCGTGTTCGTACGAGCCCAGTGAAAAGTGACGAATCTACCAAATCAGAGTTTAAAAGTTTCGAATTTTTCTGAATTCAAGTAAACTTATACCAAATGCCGTAAACAGATTAAGCATTTAAAAAATGAGCAAATGCATATTTGCCAGTGTTCAGCTTCACAAGTTTAGGACCTTTGATACTTATTTCACTTACTCTTTACTTGTTTGTATTGATCAATTAAAGTCAAGTGTCCTTGTTTGACTCCATTTTTTTTATCGTTCTTGCAATCATTGGCATCGCCTATATAACCGCTGACAATCAACGGCCGTTCGAAGTGCAAGTATGGCGACGATTAAAGTCAGCAAAGTACAAAAGTATCGCGTCTCAGGTAATGATAAAAGATGGGCAAGATGGAGCGACTTGTCTACTGTCGTGTGGTCAGAACGAAGCGGAATAATAGGACTTGACAAGCAGCGGGATACAAGTACGAGCAGCTGTCGTTTAACTGTATAAAACTATTCTTTTGGATAGAAGTCGACAGACAGGTGAATATATCACACAGGTCAATACAAGCTTAAAATCAATTCTAAACACACACCGAGAAAGAGTGATGAGTGTGATCTGATTTATTGTTGAATTTAAGTCACTACTACTACAGTCCATTATTCTTTATTGAGCTATTAAAAGCCACTTTGTTCGAAACGTGTGGTGTTTGGCCAACAATATATCTCTATATAAATGCCGCCGACTTTGATTCCTTGCCCCCAACCCAAGTGATTTTGAATGTATTTATAGTTTTCGGGGGAATGCGACCAAAGAGAGCTAAATGTAAAATGTGAACACCTATTTTATATATGTGGATAAAATAAAGCGACACGTTAAATACATCGTGGTGTTACATTTCAATTTAACATTTCAAGTTTACATCTATTGTACTAGAATGTACTGAATCGTTCCAACTTTAAAAACCGACCATCTAAACGGCAACATCAGCAGCAGTTAACATTCGACCACCCAAAAGAAGGGGTTGGCGGGATTTGAAAGAATTCGTGTAACAAAAACAGGAACAACTCGAGCTACTTTTGATAATCCCTGACTTCTGATCAGACGAGTGGAGAGTTAAAACGTTATGTAAGGTTTTCTAATTCATTTCGTGTTTGACAAATTATTGATCATCTAATCAATTACTCTGTCTCTCTAATCTCTGCTCTCTAGTCACCTTCTTTGACCGGGTAAGGTTCTCTTTACATATAAGGGCGTTATAAAGAAATCAGCTGCACGAAACAGTGTGTTGCATTAAATAGTAGTGTTACACTTTAAAACCACTTTTACTCTACTCTCGAAAAACATATTACCGAATTCGTCAAATAAGACACAAGTGTGTTGTTATAGATGGTTTTACACACAGAACCACACCAGACACAGACACACACATAGTTCTTTATATTTATCTACAGAACGTACGTTTTGTGTGTGTGTGCTGATGGGTTTTCGTGCTTTTTTGTTTATTTTCAAACATAATTTACAATTTATGGTTTTTTCACGCTCAGTCGTCTTCATCTTCATCATCGTCAAGTTCAGTTTTGTTGATTGTATGATTTGAAGACGGGTTTCGCGTTTTGTGTGATTGGTCGAATTTCGGAGTCGGACATCATCAACGGTTGGTTACCTGATGACGCCTTTATGTTTGCGTTTCCGAATTTGCCAGTTCTGCCAGTCCACCAATTTTGCGTTTTTGGTTGGAGTTTTTTAATTATACTTACCGAAAAATTTCTTTATATAAAAAAGAGGGGCTTTTTTCGGTTATTGTGTTTTTCATCCAGCTGCTATTACTACTTTTACAAATTTGTGTTTTTCGTATTTACAAGTACAATTTAGACAAAATTCATGTGCTTCGTCGCGTTTAAAATCATGTTGGTTTTCATGATTTATGGTAACTGCACATTAAAAATGGAATTTTCGATCGAGGTAATTTGAGTTATAATTTTTTTGTTTCGAGATTTACTTTTAGTCTAGTTGGGGGTGTTATTTTTAACTGAGTCAGTCTGTATGTGTTCAGTAGTTAACCGAATTGTTGCTTAAACTAGATTTATATGTTCTTTCACGTGACTAGCCGCTTTTAACTCGTGATACTGTTTGATAGACTTCAACTCGTTTTTGTAACACCGACGCACTATTACGTTTTTTCAAGAAGAGATTAATGCTGGGGCTGGCCCGATGGTCCCTGTGGCGGGTGTCCTTGTTGCATTTGACCCATCATTTGTTGATTCATCATATTCTGGTTCATCATCTGTTGCTGCGTCATCATTTGCTGTTGCGTGGGCGGTGGCATCATTTGCTGTGTCATCATTGGCTGGGGCACGGGCATCTCATAGCACGGTGGTCGTGGACCGAATGGCGGTGCTTGGAGATTTGGTGAGAGCCGATGATGTTGTTGCTGTTGCTGTTGAGCTACCGCCTGTTGCATCATCTGGGACAAAATTGAAAATTTAGAATTATAATTTGAAAAAACTAAAAAGTATTTTTTGATAAAATAAGTAAACTAACCTGATCATGCATCATCTGTTGCATCACCTGCGCCATGTGTTGTTGCTTCGCCTGTTGCAGTTCGGATGGGTCCGGTTTTGTGTCGGGCCCGAAGCGAACGTTGTAACCGTTTGAATTTGGCTTCGATCCCGACGAGATTTGACTGTCGGTATCCTATGATTAAGTTAGTAAACTAAGGCCGTTACTTTAAAAGTGGTTCACGCAAATTTGATCAAATCAACACTTTTATATTGAAAAAAGTGTGTGTTAAAAATAGCTTTTTCTCAATAAAAAAGTATCAAAATTGAGTCAAAATTGAGAGATATGAGTGAGTATAAATACAGTTGGCGGTTTCTGTTGTTGTTGCTGTGGATGCAGGGGCAATTGCGGTGGTGCGCCCATTTGCAATCCGGCCGGCATTGGCTGGGATTGTAACTGCTGGAGGAATTGAACGCGTTGCTGTGGCGATAAATAGGCGAGTTGAGCTGTGACGTAGAGTTTGGCAAGTGACTGTCGAGTGAAATAGATTGTCGTGTACAACTGACACTAAGATAATGTTGCTGATAATATTTGCTACTTTTCTCTGTACAATTAGACTGCTATTGTGAACGTGTATTATGTCGGCGAGTAAAGTAGAGTGAGCATTAACAAACTGACGTCATACTTTAAGTGACCGACTCACTCTCGTCAGGGTGTTAAAGTACATGACAACGCAGTCGAGAGTATTACGTGTTCCCAAACCAGATCTGTCCAAAAGACACAAATTAATTATGACAAGCTGACAAGTGGGGGTCTCCAAAAAGGCGAAGACAGAACTAAGAAGTGTTAAAATGGGTTCAGTTAAAAATGTTCAAAAATTGTTTGAAGTGGATTATTCAAACAGAATCCAACTTTTTGGAGTTATCTTTTTTTGGCCGGGCTGGTTGGCGTTATAGTATTTTGTTCACTTTTGTTTTGTGATGTCAAACTCAATGTTCCTTGCAACAAACGTGGCGAGGGCGAGCGTTTTATGCCCGATTTACGCGCGTAGATATCGTCCAGACCGGTCATATCGCTTGGGGCGACTTCTTGGTAGACTTCGTCAGACATTTCACGGGACTAGAAAAGAAGAAAGAAGTTTTAGATATTTTGTTGATTTTCAATTTCGCCCAAACAAAAAAGTAGGGCATTATGCAATTACGATCATGTTGATTCTGGCATGACGATTTCGTAATTACGATCATGTAGTAAGAAAGTGACAAGAATTGATCGAATTCCTATGTTTCCATCGAAGTACTCACCAAATCAGACAAACGCTCCATATAGGTCGTGTTCGATTGGATATCGTCAAAACTGGGCAATTGGGCGGCAATGCGTCGATTCACTTTCGACTCGTATTTAGTCGCCTTTTTGTACTGTTTGACATTCAACTCGCGTGTGTACGAGATGCCAACGAGGCACATGTAGAGATAGACGAACAGGTAGATGCTTGATTAGAAAAAAGGTGTTAGAAAAAAAGGTCATTAAAAACGTGACGTTTAAAACAAACCTTGTAAATGTCCAGGTGATGATGATCGCCGGTGGGCCCATAATCTCAGGGAACCCGAGTTTCGGCATTGATACAACAAATATCGAGTCGGGATCTGAATTATTAAATAAAGTTTAGTGAAAATGATTTGATTTTGAACGATCTCGGACTCCAAGAAAGTGTATTCATGCATTGATATTCTATGCCTTTATATTCATATAATGATTCGATAACACAATCTGTACGTTAAACAGTACTGATTTAAGATCAAAAAAGTACCTGGTAATGTGTTGATCAATGTCTCGATGACTTGGAATACCGTATTGAGGCCAATCGTGAACATCCAGTAGCGATTCAAGAATCTCATCGAAGTCGATCTCTCGGGCGTTCCACACAGACATGCGCATGCCATCAGGATGAATGAGGCCAGGACGGAGAAAGCTAGTAATTAGTAAAATAATATTTTTATTCAAAATTCAATTAAACTCACCATTCAGTATAACAGAAGCCGTTTGCATGCCAAAATCCATACTCGACAGCGCCGCACGATCCTCGGTGAACAGCTGGGCGCTTTTGGAGATGACAAAGAATCCATCGTAAAGCTGAAAATGAACGGTTAGTATTTAGGAGTGAATGAGTCGACTAATGAGAGTGTGTTTGACGTGCATCCAACTCGGGGTCCAGAAAAGTAGCGTATTTTTGAAACCCCTTCATTTGGGATAAACAAATAATTCACGAGTATTACCCCCTTCCGATTTGATTCCGGTACTTATAGTCACCCTGTTTCCTGACGCGTTCTACGTGAACCAGAGGCGGTTACGTTTTTCAAGTTTAGACCACTCACTATCCGCCTCTGTGATTTGATTTTTAATTTTTTTGATAACTCATCTGGTTTTGGTCAGTGGTTCATTTGAATCTCGAAAATCAATTGAATGTCGGAATCAGATGAACAACGAAATGGGCGTGAAAAACGTGAAATAACTCTACGGCAGTAAAACAGATTAGACATGACAAAATGCGGTTTCAAATTAAGTTATAGCTGTCGAAACCGATTTCTCGAGACGGCACAGAATAAAACATTAAAGTTCTATCGAACCACGTAAACGGCCCCCTAAGCCGCCCCAGCTAGGTACGCCGACATATTTTAGGGGCATGAGACAAATCTGTGTGATCAATGAGGTCGACTTAGCCGTCAAGTGCCAAAGATGTAACTTCGCGTCACATCTTCACGTCATAAACTGTAATTTACACTGATCAAAACTGTCGACGTTTTCTTTTTTTGCCAAAACTGACGAAAACGAAACAACAAATTAAACAGTTCCACTAACCACGTAGTGTGGAACCCATTTTTTGGGGCGGTTTTCGCCCGGGCCATCTGTCTAAAGCGCGATAAGAGAAAACAGGCAAACATTCTTTCGAAAAAAAAATGGAGCATCAAATTCTCACCCTTGGAGCCGATTGAAATAATATTCAATTTTGGGCTGAGTTGGACCCGAAGGAGCGAGTGTACACCTGATAACCGGTGAAAGTAATGGTTACTCGACGAAGACTTAACACTGCGGTTTAACACTCCCTATGTTGTTATTTGGCTGATAAGTGAGGAATAGTAGGGTTTTAAAAGGGGCAAAAAAGTAACGGACGTGTAGTAGGTAATTATAGAAGTATGTTCATTTTTAACATTGGCACGTTTTTCTTAATGTAAAGAAATAGTATAAATAGCTTTAACCTGATTCCCTCATTGGCTGCGGTATTAGTTGGGTAAGTTGGGCGAAAAGTAACGATTACTACCCAGAATAATGATCACATTTGAATGGACCACACATTTGTCAAGTGACGGTTACTTATGGCTACATATGAATTGGTGAAAATAACGTGGTACGTTTTTTTTCTAATAAACGTTTGTTCTCTTCAGTGGACAATGGTGACCTTTGATAAGCACGGTTAGATCAGACCACTGTAACGATCATGATGAGTTCGAGTAAATGGGCAACACTTGAAAATGCAAGAGAAGTGAACTTGAAATTAACATACATATATCGATATCTCGTGTATAAACTCTTCATATAATCAGGGCTTGATTCAAACGTGGACTGTAGTGAGTCGACAAATCATCTTGCTTAGATCATCTCAAACGACGCATAGATGATCCCCCTTCTAACCCCTTAGAGTTCGTTGCTAGAATTCACAACAGACGAAAAATGCATTTCGCACTGCCAAAACATCATTAATGCTAACACCCTTAATTTAAAGCGCTCCATCGGACGCCTAAAAGACCCTTAGCGTTAGAACTATTTGTGTGTGTTATATCTAATTTGAAATGGATAAAACCACTCAATGGGCCCGTTCAGTTGTACTGCGCTTATGTACTGCAATCACATCCGGATCTGTTGGTTTGGGCGATTATGGCAAAGAGAGCCAAAAAAAACGTAACAGCTCATCAAATATCAAAGATGTTCACAAACTGACGTCAGTCACTGGGGGTGCGTCCATAAATTTTCCGATTACGATTTCGTCATCAATATATTCCGTCGCCACCGTCGCCGTTCAATCACATCCTGTCAATAGAGACGCGTAATCTTCAGCCACTTCGATCATCAATCTACTTAACACTTGCCCCGAAATGCGTGTTTGATTACGTGGACTTGACTCAACAAGAGCAGATCAGCTGCTCGTTAAAAATAACAATCAAGGTCAACAACAGCGTGAGAAGAGATGCACTGTGTGTGCAATAACTTTAATTGACAGTTTCTCAGCTCAGCTGTGTCTGCGTGTTGCACTTATTCTGCGAGAGAGGGAGAGAGGTACGCGCGGATTATTCTATCGCCGGTAAACGCGTCAAAAGATAGATTAGCCAAAACGTAACACTTGGTAAGGCCGTCGCTGGTTACCTAATGGGGGGAGGTCACATTCCTTTCCTGTTTTAAAGTGCCTTCTAAACTAGTGTATCGCTTGGTGTGTCCATTAAAATAAAAAACGGGTAAAAAAAGTGACAAACATGGGCACCACGTGGTTGTGTGATGATGGCGACATGGTCAAATATGATAATCTGTAGTTTGTCAAATTTGTCACAAAAATGTGATTCGGGCCAGTCAAATGAAGTGTGCTGCCCGCTCTAAAAGGATTTATCGCGTGTACCATGTCCGCATATCAAAAAGTAAGTGTGTTCTTTGTTCAACCACCTGTGTGGCCCCAGAGCCAGTGCTCAACCAAGATTCCCTTATCGGTCTCGATGACGTAGAGTGGCACAGCAGCTCCCGTCTTCCTGTCAACAATTAGTGGTTTATGAATGTACGCGTAGTACGAAAAAATGAAGAGAGGTGCAGTGAATCATTCGATTTGGGGCGTTTTCACTCAGTGTTTCTTGAACCAAACTGGATTATCACACATTCATACACACTGAGTCTTTCGTGAACTCACGACGTGTTGTTGCTGTTTAGAGGTAAGTCACCACGTAAAACGTATTTTAGAAACGAAATTCACCGTGAGGGAAAATTGCGTTTTTGGCAGAAGGCGGGAATTGTGGTGAGGGATGATTATTTTCACAGCATCATAAGACAATTGTCCGAGCGCTAATTCGATCATTTGACACAGAGACACACGTAACACCATAAAAAAGTATTTCACTGGGGCCCGATTATTTTCACTGGGCCCTAGTTAGATTATCGACGTAATCATCGAAACGTGATTTTTCTTAGTAAAAATCTTTACTCTCTCGGCGGCGCATATTAGAATGGTCAATATTCGTGGATGGGTTTTTTGGTGATTTCTAACTATGCGTGCATATTCAACCAAATTTAGCGAAAAGGCTCCATCCGATGATGACGTGATCGCGATTTTGGTGAATGGAATGGCCAACAGGACCACTCCCCTTGTTGATTACTTATAATAAAAACGTGAGCATGAGCCAAGCGGAGAGATAATTTTCGCGCTAGACTAACCCACTATAAACACAGTAATCGGCGTTAAATGGCGTGTGTGTTAATGTTATCGGCGTTTACGTGCCAATAAATGACTGTTTTTGTTCCTCAATAGTCAACCGCCTTCGTCGTTGCATCAAAAACGAAATCGTTGCGAAGTTAGCTAGTGTGTTGTAGTTGTGGTTCACACATGTTTCAAGGTGGTCTTCTCTATTTCGATTTCTAAAATGATTATTCTTGGCCAAGACCACCGCCCCCATATCTAAAATAGCATTTGTGCACGCGCACACACTTCGAAACGATACTGTGAGGAGGAGTGGTACACTGATTGCATTTAGCCCAAAAATAGAGTGTTCACACCCCAATTTTCGAACCCTGATTTCTTGACCTCGCTGAGAAAATTCACTTATCTGAATAAGAGGCCCTCATATTCGGCATTTCGGGGTCTAAATTCTGTCGAAGAGTGAGTGTTCACGTGAAATTATTAGGTTTAAAAAACAGCTATGGCGGTTTTCGCCGCACAATGCTCAATTATCGTGACTACTGACTCGGCCGGGGCCGTGATCGGTCAATAATATTAAACAAATAAACCAAAAAACGAGCGAATATTTCGGGCGAAGTACTTGACTTGCAAGGGTGTTCTGGAGCTGGCGGGGTTGGCAAAGAAAAAAACTTTGGAGAGAACTTCTGGAACGTGAATGGAGTTGAATATTCATATCCGTTATATGTTTGGCTACAAAGCACATAACTCACATAAATCGCATTAATTCCATTGTTTTACATGGAACGTGAGTGTGGGCTCGATAAAATAAGTTCAAATCTGGCACTGGATCACGGGTGATGATTATCAGCGTTGCCGCACACGTTTATTAATGCGGAACTGGAGCTGAGGTCAACAGCCAACGCTACTACCTAACCGTTTTCATTCATTGCCGCGGTTTTTAGGCGCTCAGTATAGGTTCAGGGCGTTTTGAGTGCTTTTAATTTGAACACAGATTTTGTCGGATCAGAACGACGACGCCCTTTTTTTATTTTGACTGTGCTACCCCAGGTTAGCCTTGAATTTTGAATTAGTACACGTTTGCGATGAGCCCTAATATCCAAATCTATTTGTCGATCAATAAAACGGGGCTGAGTGATACCGGGGTCGTCAAATTGGATTCCGAATGTCTCTAATTGAACTAATAGGTGCGAAAACAATCCGCGAAGGGGTGCATACTCTCCTGTCTCGTGACACCTTATCAATATTATGGTTCACGACAAATCCACAATTACGTAGTATTTGACTTGAGTAGAGTCTAAGGAAAAAAGTACTGAACCTTAATCGCCAATGGATTAATCGGCATTAGCGATGCTGGTATGACGTGAGGCCGAAACCACCGCGCCAAAACCATACTTCCTTAAAAAGTCTTTTTGATCCTAAACTAAAGTTTATCATTCAAGTCGGCTCGAAGTTCCGCGAAAAACCAGGACAACCTCAGTTGGTTTGTCAGACTGATTAAAGAAGTGTGGAAAACATTGTTTCGACTCATCTAAATTTATTCACCTGCGGTGAGGCCTGATCTGACTGTCGTTTTTCAAACATGGTTCCCCCTCTCAACAATGGGAACAGTCGGCATGAATCGACAAGTTCTAGAAATTAGTGAACTTGGGGTTGACAGTTGCGTATAGACGCATTTTTAGGGGTTTTCACTTTATAAAGTGACAGTCGTCACACGGACGTGTATTTCGCCATCGTAATCCTTTTGACCCAGACGAAGAACAGAAAAAAACTAGGCCCAGGTAGTGAGAGAGTGGACCGAGTATCAATGTGGTTTCGAATATAATTTTCAATTTTAAAATTAAAAACTGGCCGCTCCCCCCTGAGTTCGTTCAAATAAAAACCAACCACAGCCACGCCAAACACGTGCCGCTGCTCACACTCTCGACCGACCAAAAATGTTTTTCACTACTTCAAACGGTCGGCCCACTGGTTCCATGCGCGGCGCATGTTTCCACGACTGTGAACATAAACACAAGTGCATTTTTCGTTTTTCCTTAGAGAAGGGTTTTTATCAGTAAAAATAAGTCGGAAGCTCTGAGCTCGAAAAAACGGAACGATAATCCCATTATGCGCAAGAGTGAAGGAGAGGCCTTGAACGAGCATTTGTGAATGAGCTTACTTTAGAATGATTGAGAGAGCAAAATATGCATCAAAAAACAGGATATACAAAATAGCCCAATGCGGTGGCAGGCAATCTCTAAACGGCAAAAATGTTGTAGCTCACATTGCTTGAGATGAATAATTTTTTTCACTTACTATGAACTGCGCCCATTGAAAATGTATATAATTTTACAAAAAACGGGGGAAACCGAGCCGATCATTATTACCTACTCTTCTGTCTTTTTTTGTTTGAACACTTTATTTCGTGACGCAACAAAAGAACAGCGAGAGAGGAGCTCGAAAGCAGAGTTCTAATTTGTCGAAATCGAATTTTCGAAAATTCACCGTACATAAAGCTGGTACACGTGGTGTGGAAAGCAGGAGTGCACCCCCGGATGGTAACCAGGTAAATAGGCGAAATAGCCAACGGGGGTGGGGTTTTGACATTTTTTTCTGGCTAGGCTCCATGTGAAGCTGCTAAAGAAATAAAGTCGACAAATATATCATGTAATTTGGACATACACGTGACAAACGCGTTTTTCGGCCCTCGTACCTTCATTATGACGTGGTGCCGCTCTCTATAGTGTCAAAATAATTGACGGTATGGCGCTGAAGATTTGCGGAATCGAAATCTCTCGCGAATCCTGGACACCACAGTTTTGTATATTTTTCAAGAACTCGACTTTATACGTTTATTCTGACTTGATCTTGAGTAGTCGGTTCCCTTTGTACTACTTTAGAATAAGGAGAGAGTCAGAGCGTTAGAAAAAATGCTCAAGAGAGCACTTTCATGAACACGAATTCAATCACTCGAGAACTACTTTTAGAAGCGGAGTTTTTTCAAATCGGACAAAAAGAAAGAGAGAAGTGAACCCGTGTTTTGATGGGTTACACCAAGATCGGATCGGATTTGGAGATGGAGTAGTAACTTTGGCAAAAAATTCAAATCCCGAATCAAAGTTTCACCCGAACTAGGGGGCCCAGTTCACTTCGTTTTTTACGTGACCGAATCGGGTAAGAAGGGTAATCCCATCAATAATTAGTAACATCTTTATGTTGAAGTGGGTTATGGTTCTGATTCTGAAGTAGCAGGATAGGGGCCGCATACTTCTGACGAAATTCACATTATGAGCATATTTTCCGGCGTTGCGTCTAAATGGCATTAACCTTAAGTTTGATCGATGGTGCATTTTGATCGGCTCGGATATCAGAAAAACGGAAGTTTGGTTTAGCTGTGGAATGTTCCTTGAATCGTTGGTAAATGGGGGTTTGATCGAACGTGATGAGGCTGTGCTGGGCATAATTATCATTTTTGTGTGTCTGATCCGTTCGAATAAAAAAGGTTAATCATCATCTGTACTCGTGAAAAGAAAACTGATTGTTGAAAATCCAGGAAAATTTTGGAAAAACGACAGATCAAACGACACATTCTTACAGCTGATTGCGTCACACAACGGCGACTCGAAAACCAAGTAACATTTTTGCCCGTAATTTCAACATTGGACAGCATATTGCGTTTCGCGGTTTTGCTGACTATGGTCAAAGGAATCAACACACTAAGTCATTACTTGTCACAGTTTTTCATTTCGGTCTTGATATGTCGCGCGAGATGGCGTGGCGCTGGAGTTAAACATCGAGATATTGAAATTCGACGACAGCTCATTAACTGTCAAATTATTGCTATTTTGCCATTCAAGTCGAGCAGTCAAGAACACCACCGACCACAAGTCTTTGGCTTTTTCTTTGTCGACAGTGTCGGCACTCTCATCTCCGAGAGTTCGGTCTATTGCAATATGATATTAATTGATCAGAAACAGTAACTAACTTTCTTTTATTTCTTCGAGGGGAGTGAACCGAATTCTAAATCAACCCCGGAAGTGCGTTTATACGTTTGGCGTGGTCGACCGCTATATATATCTCGGTTGAGCATTATTTTTGTGTTCAACCGGTCGAAATTTTTGTAGTCACGAATACGTGGTGCATTTTTTTGTTTCCAGCTAGTTTGATGTTGTTTATTTGAATGACCTTGATAAATGCGTTTATTTGTGGGGATTTGTATTTTTACCGCACCATTGACTAAACCGGAATTGTCAGCTCCCCTTTTCGAAAACAGCCAATTGACCAGCAAAACGTTTTTCGCTCTATCGCTATCAAAGAGTATATTTCCGATTGTCCGGAACAGTGAAATGGATACTGGGTGCATATAGCCAAGTTCTTTTTTGATTCATTTAGAAACAACGTGTGTGAAGACTAAGTCTAAGCTATCCGCTTTTTCGTATTGTATTTACCCACTCTGATATAATTAATCTTTTAGTTCAGACCACGGGCCACTCAACCAAAAAGAGAGAGAATTTCACCCGTATTTCAGACCGGAGTCAGTTTTGATCATTAATGTGTCACTTTACCAAAACAGTGTTGAGTCTTGAGTTGAACTCATCGTTAGGCCCAGAAAAAAGGAATAACTTGAGCCAGTTATTTGAGTGATGAAATTATAGTCCTAGCTGTGGCGTAGCTCTGACTTTATTTCCAAGCCCATTATAGACACCCATTCGCCACGTCAAACATTACTCCTCGTGTCGTAATCATCAAAATTAGCTTACCAAAAAGAAGAGTGCCCCCAAAATGACGCCAATGCCGAGATTGCAGCAGAAGCAGCATGACTTGACAAATGGATCATGTGGATCATCGTCTTCTTCCTCGCTGTCATAATCGTCATCATAGGCAGGGTCTAGTGGCAGTTTCATCGGTTGGGGCATCATTGTCACTGATGATGGCGAGCGGGCCAGTCCTGGGTGGATCATTTGCGATTGTGCTTGGATGTAGTTTGGCGGTGGCGGGATCTGTTGCTTTTCATGGCGATTTTAGACCCGTTTGCCAGTCTATCGATCGATGTAATGTACAAAATGTCAAGCGGTTCAATTTAGACGGGAGAAAAACTGGAATTTTTGGCGAACACAAACTGGGTAAGGCACTGATTGACATTAAAAATTTTGCCGGATCTAACATTTAACGATGATGTGAGCTAAGCTGATTAAGATTTACACCATTTCGGGAATTGAGTGATCGTGAGTCGTTGAGTGGTGGTGGTGGGGTGGACCGAAGGCGTCAAATTTGCAGCAACATAAAAATTTGAATCAACTCCAAGCTTAGGTGGCTCTGAGGCTAATTGATTATTTTTGGGTTGAGTGAGATAGAGTTGTTCATTTCCTCCATTCTTTCATTTTGATCGACATCACGATGAGGGTGGCAGTTTTTTTTGTGAATACATAAGCAGTAGTCACTAGCGACGAAATCCGCCCCGGCCTGGTCCGTAATTGATTTTACGCTTTTGAACACGAGATAGATAACAGTTGACCCAAACAGACTAGACCATGGAGGGTGGACCTCTGGCGTGTTAGTGGTGCCTATTTGTGAGGTCAGTCAACATGCCAACAAACTAATGCCCGGCATACTACATAACTTAGACAATTAACCCGTAAATCTTTTCTTTCCGGTCGCATAACTGCGTTACGAAGCCGACCAAGCAACTCAACAACGGCTCCACGTGATATAATGCCTGGTGAGTGAGTGAACAGAAGAAAACTGATCACCGTAATGCATTCTAAAACCACACGCTCCAAACCGCGTTGATTGGTTTGGTGTTACGATTCAACCAAGTGGTCGTTTCAACTGATATATCAAGGTCAAGACGCCAACATATCAAGTAGATCTTATTATAACGTGGTTGATGATGAGATTCCTCACTTGGGGATGTTTCTCAATCGCGCAATCATTGCCCCCTTTTTTCAAAAATTTCTTGGCCACCGGATTTATTTACAAACAAATTTCGAAGTGAATCACAACGGGGCCACAACCAGACCAATATCAATTCAGTTTAGAGGCCACGGAAGGTTAAGACTGTTATTGCCATAGCATAAGGCGCTGACGTTAACAATAATGTGTCTTGAAGGAATTGCTTATGAAATTAAATGTTTGTGTTATTAGACAATGAAAAAGGGGCTTTAGCATTGGGGCACGTGACTAAAAGCAACTAGGGACAAAAAAACACAGACTAATCAACAGTTAAAGACCACATCACCGATCGCAGCCCAGATTGACCTAACGTGCGCTAAAGGTCAAATTGTTTGATTTGTTTTGTTTCGGCTTGATAAAATTTGTGCTGACGTTGATTATTACCCACACGTGTACCTGTGCACACTGTGCTGTACAAGCAGCGTTGATTAGAGTCTCGAAAATCACATTCCTGTACGCTTTCATTGTCGAAACCCTTCAACATGCCGCGCGTCCGGGATTCGGCATTTAGCCCCGGTATCTGTTGTTTCTTTTCCATCTGTGTTATTTTGTTTCTCTCTCTCTCTGTTTCTTCGTTTTTTAGTGTCGTTTTTTATAAAAAGTTATACAAATCTCGGTTTTCTTGTTTTTTTTAGTTTTTTTTAAGTTTTCTTATTAAGTGGTTGTCTGGTTCTAGAATTGAATTGCTTTCTAGATCATCTTTTCATCATTAATCTGGTTCGGGATACGATAAAACGGCGTCACAGCTCTTTTATGTATTCTCTGTTGTTTGTGTAAGTGTTTTTTTCAGGTTGTTTTCTGCGTTGTCCAATTTCGGCGCTTGTGCGTAGTTTTTTTTGTTGTTTGTGTCTCTTGAGAGTGTTAGTACTAGTCTCTATGTACTAAATGTGTTCTCTCTTATTGTCGGTACGTTTTAAAAAACTTGACGAGCAAAAAAATAATATAAAAATGGTGTTGATTTTGGACGTACAAGGTTACAATGCTTAGAGGCTCAATTTTTTGCCTTCGTCAGTGTTGATGCTGCTGATGGCTCCTCCCTCTCTCTCTTCCTCAATTCACAGAGCGTGCGCGCGCGCATCGAGTCCTCCGCCGATGTGCGCGAGGGCGCGCGAGACCGCGCGAAATTTTTTATTTCGATCTTTGCGCAGGCACTGTGCAGCAATGTCGTTTACTGTTTGGCGGTGATGGCGATCGGGAGCAAGTGAGGATGGGTTCTATAGGGGGACGGCGGCCCGATGGATGAATTTTAATGGCCAAAGCGCGGTACTGTCTGATAACGGTCAATTTATGCGTTACAGTGACACGTGATGAGAGTGAAGAGTAAAATTATTCCGTT
>SCLD01065630.1:0-15506 GCA_004367895.1 Oikopleura longicauda | reverse complement strand
TAGTGTTCATGACATTCAAAATTTGTCTACGTATGTCGCTTTCAGCAACTTGGTTGGCGATATCTGAAGTCGTCATGGGAGTTTGGACGTTTGACATAATCCAATGGTCTTTTCCGCCTGACCATGGCTCCCATTTGTCATAATCATTACATATGGAACGAATTGTTTCTTCATTGCTTGTTACTATCATTATTTCTTTTGACTTCTAAAAATTGGGTCGAGAGTTGTGTTCTTCCTCACAGCGCAATAGTGCGCCAAGGACAGCGTCGAGGCCAACACGCAGTGAAGATGGCGACTCGTCAACATGGCCAAGTTTTGTCTTATGAATCCAGGTTTCTTTGCAAAAGTATCCATGGAGAAAACCACAATAACCGCGGCCCGTCTCCTCGTCAATGCGACTGTCCACAATAAAAACTGGAAACTCGTCTTCCCGAAACGTCATTCGATCTGGTGGGCAGCTGTAACGCACCTCAGTCTTTGTGTAACGCCCCAATATCGGCACCGCTTCACTTTCTGCATATCCATAATATTGTATATAGTCGGACATAGTGTAATGATCGTTTGTCATAACAAACTTTTGGTGGAGCGAATGAGTCTAGAACACACTCAGATCTGTGCCCATATGCCAAAAGGCAGAGTTGTGATATTCTTGACGTAAAAATTAAAGTCAAATAACAGTGATAAGAATCAAATACATGGTTTGATTTATTACATGCCACGTCGAAATGGAGTAACTGTAAGCTGTTCAGCGTTATTTGTTTAGATCTTTTACTCAACAAAAGACCCAACAAGAGGCCCAGTTATTATTTACTACACTTGGGCACAACGACCCTAGAGACCCGGATAGCAACCAGTCAGAGATCCAGTCATGAGTGAGAGACATGACGCGTAAAATTGAAATCAAAACGCCTAAACTCGCCGTATTTGGCACGCAGCGGAAACCGGACGAAAATGCCAAGCATAGTGTCAAACCACGGCAAAAATTGCCCAAGAAACGTGTCACGTCATCGGTAAAGACTCAGCCGAGTGCGACAATTGAACGACTTATTCCTGATGATATTGGGCCAGTTAAATCAATGACGGAATTGCTAAATGAGGCGCGCGACATTGTGACGGGTAAATTACCGATGGGAAGTAAAACTAAACTCAACGAAAACATTGACCATTTGACAACGTCGGAAGTGTCAATAGAAAGCGAAAAAATTGAAGTTGACCATGAAGAGACAAAAGCAACACTTTCGCCCAGTGACGATGAAAGTGGTGACGATGATATCCTGATGACAAGCAAGCTAGAAACACCATCGAAACTGCTTCCAGCTAAATCAACCAGAAAATCGCGAACAGACGATCGCAAACTCGGAAAAATGCACTATTTTTACTGTTCGCCCGACTTGTCACGGGCTTACGCTCGTGCTGAAACTCCGCTGTTACAAGTGGGAAAACATCGAATTGACACAGAAATGAAAAGTCGACTCCAGTTGGATAATGATCAGGAAAATGAACAGTTACTGGAAAAACGATTCAACCAGGCTATACTGGGTGGGTCCCACCAAGGAGTGCTGAAGTTGAAAGCGGCAGAGTACACCGATCCAAGGGAGTATACGTCCCGCGATTCGAAAATTGAGTTGGAGTTGTCAACTTTAGTCCGATCAAAGTCACTCACTGATCTTAGTAAATCTAGCTCATCGCTGTTGACACGAAGCAGTTCTCTTCCAAGGATTGATATTGAGTCGACCGAAAGTTTGTTCGAAAATTTGAAACGACAAGAACAAGTCTTCTCTTCCGCATCCACTACACGTCCAGCACAGTTTAACACGCAAGAGATCGAGCTCTTGAAAAATAATGCAACCCAATTGTCGCTGCAAAATGGTCTGCGTGCGTTCACGTCAATGCTGACAAGCGATTGTATAGACTCGGCACGAAAAATAATCAACGAACTAAAAAAACATTATGATGACCACGAAGTCATAACATATAACATGGGTTTATTGGCAATGAAGGAGAAAGACTATGGAAACGGTTACAGCATTGCCGCTGATTTATTGGCTAAACAACCTGACAACTGGCGGTATTTAAGGTTGCGAAGTGAATGCTTGTACGGCTTAAAACAGCACCATGAAGCTCTTGAAGCCGCGAGGAAAAGTTTCTTTCACTATCCATCAGCCTCGGCAGCCTACTTGCAATCACAAATACTTGTCTCAATGGGTAAGCCTGAAGACGCTCTCGAGTGTCTAACACTTGCAAATGAAATGGGTCCCACCGATGAAATCATAGAGGCGTTGGCAGACGTACTGATGTTAAACGGAAAATGGCACGAAGCAATTGGAAAATACTCAGGTTTACTGGAATGTAACCAAAATGTTCAAATAAGACAGAAACGAGGTAGATGCTACTACATGGTGAAGGACTACGAAACAGCCTTCATCGACTTCATGTTCGTTCACCTAGCGACGCCAAATAATGAGACAAGTTTGTACATCGGCAAACTTCTGCTGAGAAGTGATATTCGCTCGGCATATCAATTTTTGCGCGATGTCAAAATTTATCGCGGACCCCGAGCAAAGGAATTGGCAGTGTTGCGTAAGACGGCACACTATGTCAACTTTGGCAAGGGAACAGTGTTCAAATCTAGTCAAGTGCCTGTTGGACTTCACTTACATTTAATGAAGACAAGTACGGACCCGTTGGTGGCTCACACACATGCAAAGTCGGTGTTGAAAGCCATGCCTGATAGTCAACTGGCTAAGTACTACTTGGCGCGCCAACTGATTCGATTGGGCCACAGCGGTGAAATCGTTGGCGACTGTGAACAAGGTTCGAGCGAGTTGAAGTCTGCGATACAAGCCGCTAACCTGCAAAGTGCAAGTAACTTAGATTACGGTGCTGCAATCGACCTGGTACGAGCTGCCGAGGATCAAACGTTTGTAGCAAACAGTTTGATTCATCTCCATGAATATGATGAAGCCAAGCAAACGATAAAAAATATGACACTCTCGCCGAAATCAATCCGATTTTATCGTGTGTCGTTGATGAAAGCTGAAATAAGTATGAAGACTGGTCAACTGGACACGGCAAAAATAATCCTTCGAAGCGTTCGTGACATTGAGGACAAGGTCGCTAACAATGACGAAATCAAACAATTAAAAGCACAGTATTTTTATTTATGCGGGGAGCTTTTTTACGCATCTGAACTGTTGCAAGATGCACTGGAAAATTTTCGCTCATCGTACAAAATCTCCAAAACACAGAAAGCGCTTCTTAAAATTGGCATTATATTATCTGAAAGATCAAGCATCAAACCGTCAAAAACATTGAAAAGTTTAACCACTCGAGAGGCTTACCGTGAGCAAGTTTATTTTTTCTTACGTAAAGAACTCAACAGTAAAGCGATCGAAACATGCAACGTAATGATGCAAAAGTATGGCGCCGATTCGCTTTCACTTATGTTGCGTGGCATTGCAAAGTGCTACATAAAAGCAACCAATTTGGGGCGTATTGACCTTGAACGTGCCTTACAAATAGCTGACAAGACGAACAAACCGTTGATTATGTACAACTTGGCACTGGTTTCTCAGTATCAAACAAATGGGCATATTGATCAAGCAGCTCAACTTGTCAACCCGAACACTGTTCTTCACGTCAGTCTCCTTCAAACAAAAGCTTTGGTGTCTATCCAACGGGAAAATTGGCCCACAGCTGTGGCTGCTCTTACAGAACTGTGCGAAATCAAAGATCTGTCTTCATCCTCGCTCTCAGCTTTTCGTCATTCATTTGCAATCGCAATGCATCACGTGAAGTCCGATGAACTCACCATGGAAGCATGCAATCGGCTGTTTGACTTGGTCGAGGATGACCGCCAAGCTCAGTTTTCACGGGGCGTAATGTATCTACGCCATGGTCGACATGAAAAAGCAGAAGAGTGTTTTCAGGCTGTTATATCCGTTCTTCCCCTTGCCAATTTGAATTTGGCCCTACTCGAACTCCAGCGCGATTCAATTGCCAAAAGTTTTTCATATGTCAATGAATTTCTGGTATCGAGCGCCGGTTTATACAGTCAAAATTTACTTGATATCGGAAATTGTTTTCTGGCGCAGTTATACTTGCTCAAGGGAAATGTTATCCACGTTGAGAAACAGTTGAACGCTGTGACAACGCAAGAATTGTTCGGATCCGTTCAGTTGATTCGTGGTTTGTTGGCCTTGCCAAACAGGATGGACGCATTCTCCCATTTTGACAAAGGAGCTCGTCAATCGGTCGGCGGAGACGGTTACTGCGCATATGCTGCTGCCGCTTGTCTAATTCGTAGTCGCCAATTTTTTGAGGCCCGCGGTTATCTCCGCAACGCTTTGCCGATCTCATCTAGGCAAAATGCACTTGCAGTCCTCGGTAAATGATAATGTCGATAAACTTTTGCAAAGAAGTCTTTTTAGATATAATTGAGAACAAGTTAGTTACGGGTGAACAACAACTTATCGCGGCGAAAATGGAGAAAAGCTCATTGGCACTTATTAACTTATGCTTACTTTATAAAAAACAGCATAAATTTAAAGGTATTATTTTCAACTTTGATTTTTGCCTAATTCACTTGTTCCCGAAAGAATCATTCAACGAAATTACTGCTGCCATCGCTCACAACCAACACGATCAGTACGCGCGTTACCTTCGTTACTATTTGTCAAGTGATGCCGAGTGCTCGACATACAAAACGCTTGATTTGCGTTACATAATAAACTACGATCCACCCTAACTAAACGGTTCTTTTTATTTCAGTTCAAGCACGTTTGAAACAGGGAGATAAGTGGATACGGGCCCTCGTCGCAGAACAGGCCCTTTGTATCGTCCAACGACGTGTCCCAAAACATGACGCCCGCTAGTCCCAAATCATTGATAACGCCGCATCGATGAGTCAAGGTATCACGATTTTCGTAGCCGACCCACTCACCGTCACCATACGCGTACATTGATTGCATTTCGTCATTTTTAACCGCGGTCCAGCCACTTGCAATTTTCTGACAGATTTCGTAATAAGCCAAGAATCCAGCTTCGCCTGTGTGTTGCCCTGGCGTAGAGGCGCCATTCGCAGCAGAACCCGGTGTAGTGTTGGCTGAGCCTAGTTTGAATCCACGTCCATATGCTGGCATCCCGTAAACAAGTTTACTTGCTGGTAGACCGCCATTCATCCAGTTTTGAATGGCGGCATTCGTTGCCAATCCAGGATTAAGGTCGCCAGTTGGTGCATTGAATTGAGAGTGACCTCCGACTGTGCTTTCCCATCCACCATGCAAGTCATAAGCCATAATATGAATGTAGTCAAGCGCCGCACTGATACGCGGTATATCGTAGGCACTTGCCACTGTTGTAGGCCCAGCTGCGACAGCCGCCGTCAACAAGAGCTGTTCATTGCCTGAACTGGCAGCCTCACTGACGAAAGCCGCTTTCAGCTCTTCACAGAGTAACGAGAAACGCTCAACGTCTGATGCTGGTGATCCACGATTGCCCGGATACTCCCAATCCAAGTCAAGTCCATCGAAACCGTGTGTTCGCAAGAAAGTGATCGAATTAGTTATGAACTCCTGGCGATTCGCCGAGGTTGCAACCATCGCTGTGAACGGCTCCGAACCATGAGTCCACCCACCAACGGCCAATGTAACTTTGAGATTGGGATTCTGTTGTTTCAAGGCCATTGTGGCTGGATACAATGCACTGATATCGTTCCATTCATATGGCTCGAGCGTGTTTTGTCCTTGCGGAATTTTTGCAAATGAATAGACAATGTGAGTGCAAAGGTCAGCCGGAACATCACTTGGCATGTGCTTAATACCATTTCCATTTCTATATTGGGCCCAGTTAGTGAAGTAACAAACGCGCAGTTTTTCGCCATTTGAAATAGTTGAAGCAGTACTTTGAGTTGGGGTTGTGCTACCGCTGGAATCAGTTGATGTTGATTGCGTCGATTGCGTTGTTGATTGCGTTGTTGATTGTGTAGTTGACTGAGTCGAGGTAACTTGGTTGTCGCAGTCAACATTAGCCTCCCAGTCACAAGCTTGCAATGCTTGGTTCCATAAAACACCTGCTCCGCATTGACCAATGTTAGTGGTTCCATTATTCCAACAATGATAGTATTTTTTGCAGTCAGGGTGGACATAATAACCATCAGCTTTGTCCTCGCAAAAATTCGGATCTTCTACGCCGCTGCCACTCGTTGTCGAAGGTGCATTGGTCGAAGTTGCGCTTGTAGTTGCACTTGAAGTCGCACTTGAAGTCGCACTTGAAGTCGCACTCGACGTCGCAGAGGACGTTGTTGGGGACGTTGCACCACAACCTTGGACATTAGCAGGGTAATCGCAATAAGAGTAGGCTGGATTAAAATACAGCCCTGGTGGACAAGTCTGTATAGCTTGGTAGCCACCACTGTAGCATTGGTAGTACTTAGAGCAGTCAGGATGTGCGTACAATCCATCACGCTGAGAGCTACAGAAATCAGCATCCTCAGTGTCAGGTCTAGTAGTGGTTGTCAGAGTTGTGGAAGCTGTCGATTGTGTACTTTGTGGCGTGGTCAGTCCATAGTTATCTTCCACCAAGCATGACAAGTCCTGGTAAGTGCCATCAATCCAGTGAACTGTGTAACCAGGTAAGTCTTGTTTGCGTGCACCTGAAATTACCATGACCAATTGGTAGTTGACATTTTCCGCCAAGATCTCGTTGAAAGGCATTGATGTAAGTGTGACTATTTGGCCGTTAGCCGAGACTTGAGCGGTCGCTTGCCACGTAAAAAACTGGACAGAGACGTCGACTGGTTCCTTGAACTGGAAAACCAACGTCCACGGGCCATTAATTGGAAAGCTTTGTTTCAAATTGATCCACAGCTCAAAGCCTGTTGGCCACTGATTTTTGACTTTGACAGATCGCTTCTTGTTGAGCTGGATCAAGTCGGAGGGACATGGATTGGTGCACTTAAATGTTTGAGCTGGCCGCCACTCGCCATTGCCGCGGCATTCGATTGAAGTGCGTGTCTTCGTCGCCGAAACTGATGCATCATCCCATACCAAATCGTAGTCATCGGGGCATGTGATAAAACATACAGAGTTCTTCATTCCTTCTTCGCCGCCTTCCGTGCAGGACGTTGGGTTCTTGTTGATTGTCTGTGGCGACTTATCTAACACCGCATACGGATGCTGATCTTGCCAAGGACCACACGATGCGCCTTCTGCAAGTGTGGTCGTGGCGCCTGTTGTAGATTGAGTTGTCAATGGAGCTGGCGTCGATGCTGTGATATCACCAGTGATTTGAATGTCAGCACAATTGACGAACTGCTCCTGGTCACCTTTTCCCATGCCACAGTCATTGGGCGCATCACAGCCCCAGTTATTACCACCGTGGTAACGCCACTGTAAAACACATCTATCACAAGTGACATCAGATGGTAGTTTCACGTCCACTTCGTACCAGTAGCCACCTTCGGCATAGTTTGAGTTAGCGGTGTCGGCTAAAATTTAGTATTACACAAAGTCCTTTAAGGATGCTCTCTTTACCTAGATAGTAGCGCGTTCCACTTCCCGATATTTCCAACAGGTTTGAATCAAGACATGCCTGTAAGTCGTCAGCACTCATGCCATCAGTATGTGGACACAATTTCCACTCAATCCAACCCTTGTGGTGAGCTGTGATTTGTGATCGTGTGTGCATAATCTCGCCGGGAGCATACCGTTTCGAAACAATTCCAAGACCATACTTACCGCCGTCTTCATGAGGCCGGGGTTGAGCTTCACCGAATCCATCGCCGCAGACGCCGCACTTTCCACCTTGTGATACTTGATAATCAAGTCCGCCACAATTGAGGCCGTTGTCAGTGTACGCAATTTGAATTTTATCTTTGTGTGGCGTCAACAACTCATTTGTGTCCACAAATCGCCACATACTACCGCGACCAGGTGGTTCCATGAGACGTCCATGGCCGTTAACGGTGGTTGCAAGCAAACCTATTACACCATGTTGGCTCAGAATCTCTGATTCAACTCGAAACACTTACCAGCTAAAAGCTTCATTTCGTTTTATTCCAAACGACAGACTGTTTGATGGTTCGGAGTTACGCTCCTGTTTTATAAACAGCACGTGATAAAACATTTTAACTCGTTTATGATTCGCCTTTTTATCATGAAAACGTACAATATTGACGTCACGTTTGAACGTTTTATGATGACACCACAGAATCTAGACGTAAGTTTATGCCAAAAAAATAGTCACCGTGAATACTTGTGAAATCACACTGTGAGGTTAAGTTTGATGATAATTTGAAACTGAAATTCAATATTCAGCGGAAAGTGTCAGCAGAACGATGAATCGTCGGTCGGTTGAGAATCAGATTGCAATTATATTCTGACTACGTTCAATTATAGGATCCATCGCTGTGGGAAGAAGTCACTTATGGGCTTATTTATGGTTTACACGCAGACTTGTCATTCTGGGGGGACGGTTGCCATGACAATTCAGATGACAACACACTTTTCATTAGTGTTGTATATTCTAAAAGAGAACTTTCAATTCCTTCCAGATTCAATAACTCTCCCCGGACTTTCCGCCTATTGATTGTTAGTTGCAACAAGGAGCCTGCAAATGAGTTCAAAGTCCAAGTTTCCTTGGTATAAAGAACGCTTGAAAACAAAATATTCGAAAGACATAAATCCCGTTCATTACTACAAGAACTGGACGTTTCTAAAGGATGGCCAAGATGATTTTCGCGATGGATTTCCGTCGACCGACGAGCAAGTCGTGATAAAACCGCGTCGTGGGCCGAGTCCTGCATTTCTACTCGACGACAAGAGCAGCACCAGTAGTGGCAGTACTAACAGTCGTGCCTCGCGAGCCTACCACGCCAAGAAACTTTCCGCCGAGGAGCGACTCTACTCGAGCAAAATACCGGCAACAGATCGCAAATGGAAACGGGTGCTACAATTGGAAGCAAATCTCTTGGCCCATCCGTTGGCTTTGTTTCCTGACTTAGAGCAGGGCTTGAATCCGGAACTCTACGAAGAAATTGTCGACATTTTGGATCCCGATTTGCTTGACATCATGGGCTCCGAGGATGACCTCTCATCTAGGTACGAAACTAAGTTGTTAACCTTTGGCTACTGACAATCAATTTGCAATAGTGATCAGTCGGAGTTAACGGGTGACCTGACAACCAGTGAAACGAGCGACGACAAACCAAACGACAAAAGTCAGACAAGTGCGATTGATTTTATGAAGTTATTACGCAAGAAACGCGCCACCGGTTTGGAGCATAAAACTGCTGAACTCGAAGAACATGAAGAGAAAATAAAGAAAATTGCCCGCGATTTCTGCGAGTGGTCAAACTCGCTGGGCGAAGGCGGTCCCAACTTAGGTAAGTGTGTGTAATTTTGTTAATTGGCGCGGCTGGTGTGGATTAAGTGTTAATTAAAAGAGGAGGAAACAATCGAGGCGTTGTTCGCATCGGGATATTCACAGGTTGGGCGAATGAAAGATCCATGAACGTTTACATTATTGACGGTGAATTTGGTTCGCAGATTGCAATCAACTTGAACTTTTTAAAACAGTACTCTTGTCATTCCAAATTTAAAAGGCAAAACAAACCACGGGCCCCGTTCACGTTGTCGAGTTGAACTCGATTCCGCCCGAGCTGCGTCAAAAAGCGGGCTTGACCGCAGTAGAAACAGACGTCAATGAACGGCTTGACGAGGCACATGGGCCACTCAAGAAAGACAACACATATCGATATGGCGCATGGTACCTGGCGCCAGACTCGTGGAAGCGAATGGAGCGCACTGCACCGCTGATTGATCCCGATGAAGAGTTGAAACGGTAATCTCAGTATATCTAGTCTTGAAACTTTATCACAATTCTATATTTCAGCGACAATACCGATTCCAAAGTTCGACAACGTGAACTGCATCAAAAATTGTTGAACTTGCATGGAACGAAGGCATTCCGTGCCTATTTGGAGAAGCGGGGCCGATCAAAACCCGAATTCATGAATGATATCATCGAGTTACAAGATGCCACTAATAAACCATAATCGCCGCCCATTCTACTGAGCCTGGATAGTGTGTGTCACGGGGGTAATAGATCAAAACTGAATAATAGTAATAATAAAATGAGAGTGCCCTTGAGGCAAATCAAGCCAATGTTTCAAAAGTAGTAGTAGTCACACTGACCAGGCCGAAAATTAAGCTGAGTGCATTTTCATGTGTCGCCAAATCAGAGAGTGCGATTCCATGTCAAAAACGATCGGCGCGACACAATCGGACGGCGTATATAAAATTTGATGTTGACGTGCAATTTACGCACTTTGGTGTCAATGCAAGCAAATGGCTCGGCTCGCCAGAAAGAGAGATTCACTATGTTTGAATAAGACACATTTTTTTATTTTTCGTCTCTATCAAAAGCACCAAAACGACAGACAGAGACAAAGAGATTTCAAGAGCACGAAATTTAAAGCTTTGGACAATATTCGGAGAAGTAGGGTGGAAATCGCCTATTCCAGCCGTCTTATTCGAATTATTGGCCAAGTTAGCCATTTTACGAGTGACGTTATACCGTAACGTCTATTTTCAGAGAACGCAGGGGTAATTTTGAGAGATTAAAATACTCACAAAACAGTTTATTCAATGTTGGTGTAAATTTAATGCACGAATGAGGCTTTTGATATTTCACCAGAGGCTAGTTTCGTGAAACACTCTTCGTAGTCAGCAAGCGAAAATTTTGCAATGCCTAAGATATGAGACTTCACTACACTTTCGTTATAAACGGCCTCACCCAAAGTGGCAAAATCAAGGTATCTGTCCTTCAGCAAGTTGACCAGTTCAATTGCCTCTGGAAACGTCCACGGGTTGACCATGACACCTTGGATGGTTATCTCGCGCTCGTAAATATGAAACGGCCTGATCTGACACTTGGCCTCGGTGGGCGCGACGCCAAATTGAAGGAAAATGCCCCCATGGCCAACCATTTCAAGGCCACTTTCAATGGCACGCACGCTGCCTGAGCAGTCAATGACAACTCTAATATTTGAGTGAATATTTCATTATCGGTTTCATTTGGCTTCACTTCCCACACTCACCCGAATTCACCACTGAGCTCAACCGGTGCCACGGTCCGAAAGCCGAGTTTAAGCTGGTCAATAAACTGACGTCGAGCGGCAGTTGGTTCGGAGACGGTGACGCTGCGGTAACCTTTGTGATGTAACAAACAAGCCCAAAGTGAGCCGATAATGCCGGCACCCTGAATGAGGATTTGCGTTCCATGATGAAGCTCACGTCCGCGCGACAGGATGCGCCAGCCATGAACAATGCATGACAATGGTTCAACCAGACTCAAATACTGCATGTCGAAATCATCCGCCACTTTGTATACTTGTTCAGCGGGGGCTACCATGTACGGTGCAAAGCCACCATTGCGCACAATGCCAATGGCATCATTGAACGAACCCTTGGGACAGAAATGTGGGTTACTGCGACGACAATGTTCACAGCCATGGCACCCGCGGTTTGGATCTGATTTCACGTTTACTCATTTTGTGAATATTCCGAGACATACTCACCAACAGCAACATTGTCGCCTACTTTGACTCCAGTTACTTTGGATCCAATAGCGGTTACTACTCCGCCAGCTTCATGACCCGGAATGAACCGATCTCCCACGTTAGTAACAGCCCCATGAAATATGTGCACATCTGTACCACAAACGCCACAATTTCGAACTTGAATTTGAACATCATCATCGTTCACCAACTCTGGAATAGGCACCTTCTCAAGGGTCACGCTTTTTTTAGATTTTTCAAACACAAGAGCCTCCATGTCAGATAATTGAATTGTATTAATCTTTTTAGAACACATGAAAAGCGTTGACTGACCAATATTGACTGAGTAACTATTTGCAATTGTGGTTAACAGGTGACGGTACAGTTGAACCTCAAAATAGAGATCGACAATCTAAGTTTGTAGAGTTTTATGTGTGTTAGAGTGCTGGATAAACTTTGGAGAAAATTTCAACAGCTGACCATTAACATTTGTTGCTGACCAAATATAAGCTGAAACTTACACAGACATTCTTTGTGTTTTACGAAACATGACTTCAAAGCAAGACGGGTGTTAGTTGAACGCAAGATATTTCTTTTGTTTTCTTCTGCATACAGTCAAATAATGTTACAACGAACTCAGATAATTGGGTAACGAATATAACGAAAACTTTGTCAGACGAGCTAACAATAATTCATATAAAAATAAGAAGGATCGTTAGAAACAAGACATGCCAGTTACGAGCAAGAAGATTTGGCCATTCGAGCTGGAAAACCTGGTAGACACACTTGTCTTGTCAGTTTTAATGCGGTTAACACAAACAACCTGTAAATCTGACGTTTCGTGGTCTAAAAGTTGTCCCGAAATGCGCTTGTTTTTTCCTCCGAAAATAACTGTACAAACGAATGAACTCGCCATTAATAGTTTAATACAGCTTATTACAAATATATTTACCGTTGTTTGCTTGGTTGTGTTAGTAGGTTAGTGAGTGTTCTATTATTCAAGGAAGGAGATCTTGTTGTGGAACCAACATCTAAAATATTCTGTCTTCTGGAGAAGTGATCCATTTACCGGCAATTTAGATACACCATAGTCTACGGCCCAGTTTCAAAACTGGAAGTTTGACATACGAATAAATGACTTAAACTTAACATTGAATCTCTCAATTTTTTCCTCATTTCCTACTATATAGTACATATGTATACAGTCAGAACTACTTAGAACGGACTTTTATTTGGGCTGTTTTCCGAAAAAGTCCGATTTTACCGAGAGCTGATTGACTTTTTCAACGAAATTACTATTTAAGGACCCATTTTTGGCATTAATTAATTAAAGTTAACTTATCCAGGCCGAGTATGTTACATTTTCGACAACCTGGAATGAAAAACTGGACTTTTTAACTAAATGTAGTTGCATAATTTCCGATCTAAAATGTCCATTTTTCAAAGAGTCCGTTCTAAGTAGAAATTGGGCTTAGTAGTAAAAGTCCGTTTTAAATAAGTCGGTTGTAAGTAGTTCTGGCTGTATATACCTGCTCAACATAACACCCTAATGGCAACAATGTATGCTATGAAGCGGATGTCCCCGACATGTGTTATTTTGTTCCATATTGTACTCCGCATGTTGTCTGAAACAGAGTTATTTCAAATGCAGAATCTGACGGATCTGAACAAAGTGACGAAGGACTTTATAGCGTTAGTAGAATTATCTGACGTTTTATGTGGGATAGATTATTCTGCGCTTAAACTCAAGCGCTCTAACTTGAAATGTTTCTGGATTAGACGGGTTCAACCTAATGCCGTTTCTAGCATTCTAGATAAGGTTTGAGCCATATTGTTATCAATTATACAGTTAACCAATGCAGTTACCAACAGACTATTGTCGATAGAATCGGGCGGATATTTTGGTGTGACCACCGTGTGAGTGTTTATCTGAATGAATAACTCATTTTGCATTATTTGCCTGTTACCACATTTTTGCAAGCGTTCACGTCGGGTTCGGGGACGTTCGCCTTGCACAGATCGGAAGTTTGACAAACTGATGCGACTGATAAAAGTCGCTGAATTGTGAATTTCATTGTCCTCACTTGACCTAGGTCGCCATGCGGCATCTTCATTAAAATGTTAATACCATGTATCACCATCGGATGATGTATTATCATCTGATAAATTCTGCTCAACAAACTGAGTCTTACAGCGCAGGTTGCAGCCGTAAACACTTCTTAAGTCTAAACTAAACAGCGTTGCAACAGGTTCGTGACTTGTGTCTAAAAAGTGATAAAACTAATAGCAGTTGAGCCTCCTCTTTCTCAAGACTTCGCTCATGCCCCAGTTCTTCTGATCCGAACAAATTGAAAATCCCGACGGCCAGGGTACGTTTTACTCCTCCTGAGTCGGCGGCGTATAATTGAGCCCAATTAAAAAATCGATTCATGGTTACATATTCGATTCAGAAGCCAAAACAATATTGTTCTTCATCTTCGAGCGCGTCAGCTCACGACACCATCTTTTTTATTCGGAAAAGGATTCCGAGGGCCCGGAGAACGGCGTCAAGAGGACACACATATGAACCAGACAAGTGGAGTTGCATTGCATTAAACCACACGACGAACAACTCAAAGTAATGGCGTTTGAGCTTTTCTTATCGAAGAAATTAAACAAAGCAGAGGAGAATGACTGGTTACTACACAATGAAAAGGGCGAGCACGAAAGTTTCAGCAATGGTTATTTGGTTGAAAAGAACCAAGAAAGGTCTAATCAGATTAACGAACCGTGTGAAATTAAATTTCGTTTCAGTTTAAACGAATTCAATCCCGACGGCGACAATTCAATGGTGACACAGTATGATGAAGTGAGTGAGAGCAAATCCTTCCGGGCAATGAACGAATCGAAAAAACACGGATGCAAATGCACATCCGAAGTGAAAGCGCCGACTAAATTTCATCAGACGGATGCGCTCGATTATGATGGGGATGAAGAGGCGAATGAAGCCTATTCTCATTGTCACGATTATGCCTCGGGGCGAAATAGTGCCATTGAAGCACGCGAAAAGAAGGAAAATGCCAAGCGCAAATTAATTATGGCGTCAATCATCTGTACATGTTTTATGACGGCAGAGATTATCGGTGGCGTATTGTCACACTCAATCGGTAAGTTCAACACAAACTTGCTGCTCATGCAACTTTAATTCACATCCTTTTCCAGCAATTTTATCCGACGCATGCCATATGTTCACTGATTTATCGTCCTTTATTTTGTCACTGATCGCCATTCAACTAAGGTATTGCCCTATAAACTGATTATTATACTAATGCCCCAAATGTCTAGTTCAAAAAAGCCGACTGCCGCCTACAATTTCGGTTACAGTCGCATTGAGATCATTGTTGCCATTTTCAATGTTTTATTCATCTGGATCATCACGGCCGCACTTGTAATGGAGGCCGTCGAGCGTGTAAGGGAACCGGACGAGTTCGCAATTGACGGCAAAGTCATGCTCATTGTCTCCTCACTCGCTGTCTTTTTCAATCTGACGTAAGCCAGAAACTACATTGATGTAGTATATTGTTGTGATGCCTTGCAATTATCAAATTCTTCAGTCTCGGCATGACGCTCCACGATCACGGCCACTCACACGGTTCACATGGCCACTCGCATGGCGACTCGGGCCATGGTCACTCGCACGCCTCAGAAAGCGGACGTGACACGCCCAAATCGGGACATTCTGGGTTTTCGCTCACATCAATTGCCGAGTCAACCAAATCACAGGATATCAACATCCGTGCCGCCATGGTACATGTGATTGGTGATTTGCTTCAGGTGAGTGATAGATGCCTAACTGTTACTAAAGCAAATTTCAGTCAATTGGTGTTTTCATTGCGTCTGTTCTGATTTACCTTAAACCAGAGTGGAAAATAGCTGATCCGATCTGTACCTTCATATTCAGGTTTGTGCT
>SCLD01065520.1:0-15507 GCA_004367895.1 Oikopleura longicauda | reverse complement strand
CCAAAAAAGTAATCCACTAAAGTGATCCACGGAGATGGAGATGGCGGTCCATTATCGCTTTTAACGCATAACTACAACTGCTCAGGCACATACCACTGTTAGAAAATAAAATTGACTAATTCAAGGCGACTATGGCCGAATGGTGCCACTAAGTGAATCAAAAACCTTAATTTTCGCCCTTACGGGCTCAAAGTGGCATGTGTATCGGGTGTGTGCCAAATTGAAGGTAGGAGGAAGGGCACTCGGCGACCGCAGCGTCATTCTCTCACTGAGAGACGCCCCGAAATCCTTGTTCTATCAGACAAATTCAAACGTATAAAACTTTGCGCAAGGAACAAGGCCCTACTATACATTTATAAACCGATTGTGCAGATCCGTTTCAAATTAATACAAGATATCCCAAAATGGCAAAGTGCCGCTGTTAATGATGATGCAATGATCGCCTCTTCGTTATTGGTGAACGTACCTGAATTAAAAGTTTGAAAAGTTTTTTGTTGAAGGTGATTACGTTTTTAAAACTAAGTGTAATTGTGTCCGGCTACGACAACTATAATCTTCTAATTAACAAATGAATTCGGCATTCACCTTTTGCGATGATGTAGATCAGCCTCTCGCTTCATTGTAGACGTCCATGTCAGCTTCGCCGCGTAAATTTGAGTCCGGCCGTAGAGTAATAAAGTTATTACAATTTAATCAAACAGCTCACGCCAGAAAGCTCATGTCAAATTATATCCACCAGTGCGTGTGTGTGCGGTGATGTCAATGTCAAGACGACGTTATCGTTAAAATGACACAATGCTTTCATTAAGTTCAACGTTGTTTTAGAACGTCACAAAATTTCGAATTTGAGAATCCGTGAATAAATGTGCGCCTGACGTTTGTATGTTTGTGCGCTGTTTATCGCACCACTTCGGTTTTGGATATCTAACTGACACTAAAACCGGCAAACATGGCCACTAATACTTGACTACTACCACTACTCTGACTACTACACGTCGCTCGATTATGTAGCAAAGTTTCAATATTTATCACGAACGAGAAGTGCAACCAACGCCCATCTGATGGCTGTATGATTACTCTGTTACTTCTTCGAAAATTTGATATAAATGAACACGATGCGAACCGGTGAACATGTAATGGTTAATGTCTATGCCCCCTAAAAAAGTGTGACCCGGTATTACATCCTGAATCGAAATAAAAAGAGGTGTTTGCATATCCTTCAAATTCTTGACCAAATTCACGTGTACCCACTTTGTTCTTTATGCCAACCCTGTTTTCTTTTGCATAATTTTGTTTTTGTGTTGCTCTAATGTGTTCTTTTTTCGCTTGTCTTGTCATATATTTTTTGTCAAAGTCATATTCACCCCTCTCCTGTAATTGTGCCTGTTGTCGACAGTATCACTGCAACGTGTGTCCATTTGACCATAATGGTCGATGAGCACTTTATTTTTGATTTGTGTTGTTCAAACCAAGAGTACCCAAGTATGTATACTGGTGACTATCAAAACATCAAAAATAAAGTTGACTCAAGTATTTTAATCAAGTGTCGTGGTTCGACTTGAACTGTAAAAGTTCAAAAAAATAGTACCGGTTAATATGTATGTTTAATTCTTTCTCTTCAAGCAAACACCCCTTGAAAATTTCTTCTTCAAGTTTTTCTTCGGCTCACTCTCTTTTAGTCTGTTATCTCTCAATATAGATGTCTGTATTTGTAATGAGAAACAGTATGGCAAAGTTCACTGTTTTTAGTTTTTTTTCAGTTTTTTAAGTAGAATTCGCCAAGCATTAATAGTATTCAGGTGGGAACGGGCAATCCAAACTTCCCATTCAGTTTCGATGTGTGCTCTTTACCGCCTCACCTTTACAGAAGGGATGATGATGGTGAACATGCATTGTAACACTTTAAAAATTAGTTAGAGGTTGATTTTTCCCTTTGCAACTGCGTTTGCCATGGTGCACGGGCGCCAAGTATGAGGACCATCAACCTCCTCCTCCATCAACATCATACTCTTGATTTTGCTTGATTAGTATGGGAAACTGATGTTTGGAAAAGATGAAGAAGATGATTCTATCAAGGGATGTCTAAATTAAAGGAGGGCCAAAAATAAAAATGATCACGAAATCTGACATGACACTGTCAATTATTGACTATACTCAGGTCTGGTTCAACACTAACTGGTCACAGTCTTGGTTATGTTCATAGTGGGTGAAAGCATCGGAGCGGCAAGTAAACAGAGTGGTCACTTATGCAAGCAGAGGCGATAATTTAATTAGAGTGACGTTGCTGTTACAGTCTGGGTGCGTTGATTAACGATTTTCAGAAGAAAGTGTATATTCTACTGTAATTCGTCGGTAACGTGTGTGGTTGAATGTGTGCATGTGTACTCGGATGTCAACTCGGAAGGAAGTGAACACAGCATCCTCGGCCCAGAGCGAAAATAGATTGCGTACCGGCGGGTGCATTTTGGCAGTGAGAGTGAGCACAACCCCGGGCAACTCCCTTGTTCGATAAACGAACAAAGTGAAACATGTACTCAGCCATGATCATACCGATTTCTCATCTCTTCTTGCGTTATTCTGCCTTTTTGGTGAGCCCGACTGTCTATTTTTACGTCAGCATAAATCACAGTCGCCAAGACACCGCATCAATCGACCAGGCAGTGGCATGAACGCTTGATGACGTGATGGCCGGCCACTATGATGCGCTAAATGGAGTGATAAAATGACATGACATCAGCTGGTCGTGACAAGACGTGTGCAAGTTATTTGTTATCGTCAAGCATTCCCTTCTATGAAATTGATTCCGCCGGTTTCTACGTCACAATAACTACGGTGGTGGAGCATAGAAAGTTCGGCAGGCGTTCCGGCTCAACACAAGTTAGTTATTTCGCTGATTAATTCAATTCATTCACTTTAAGTGGTCAAGTGGTATACTGATTTTCAGGTCGAGACCCGTTGGTTACTTACACCTTAGACAGATAATTGGCTGTTTTTGCTGCGCAAATCAATTTGAATAAAAGCAGGCGTGTTATTCAACAAGTGCAATCATTGACCACCTTGAACCAAGTGTACCATACCGGGTGTCCCCATGTCAAGTTCTACTTAGTTCGCTTGTGGTGCCGCTGAGGCGTAGAATTCATTGATGGATGAATAGACTTGAATTTTTTTATTATATCCGTGCATAGGCATGTTGAGTACCCGTACACGTTTCCTGAATCAGGTAGGCTGACTCCAAGATTGCTGAGCGTATTATTAACGCTTCGGTCAGCCAACGCATAATTGTCAGCATTTTGACGCTCAAGTTGAACAAATTAAGGGATTTGCCACTTGAGTTGATCTTGGATGATGTTTTCAAGATCTGTCTAAGTCCGTCAAAATTTGCAGTCAAATTTACATCCGTTGCATCGTCGTCTTCCTAATCAGGCGTTACACACGTATTAATAAAATCATCAAAAACCGGGGCCAACCAAAGGTACCACGCCCTCGACTGTTTTTATTATAGATAACGTTTCTTTTTTCTGTCCACTGTCCACTCTGCCCACAAACTTGACAATATTTTGAGACTGATCCGTACAGACACGCTTCCAAATGACTAGATTTAGAGTCAATTACGATGACTTCCCAACTCCAATCAGGATCTACTCGCACCCCTTTTCTACTCAAGTTTAGCAACACGGTGTGGTGCCAACAACAAACCGGTGATGACCTTGGTGAACTATTACCCGATGGAGACGGGTTGCCAATGTAATGTCGAAAAAGGGGTTACGCAAACACACACTGATCGAAGACGGGGTTTCGTGGCTCATTTCAATGCATGAACAAAGAATCAAACCATTGACGACGTTCAGCTGAGCTCAGGCGAGTTCATAATTAATTAAGTACATTCACCGCGCGGTGCAGATCCGGATCGCTGTTTGAGGTACCTTCCAGGTAGTATCGTGAAATGTCTTGACAACCATCTATTGTGTAATTACGCCAGATTATTATTATGTTGAAATATAGTTTGAGGCTGGTGTAACTGTTGTGTTCATTGATTGTGTTCCAAGTGATTGTTACTTGTTTGAGAAAAAAGTTTTATATATACTGTGGTTGGTCAAACGAGTGGTGACCCTTGCGATCGATCTTGAGATGAGAAACGAAGAACTTGACCAAATTAATTGGAGATTGTGTGTGTATGTTCGAAAAAATGTAAAATTCAACAGTCCAGCTAATTTATGACGTTATGCGACATTATCCAAATCATCATTTTAATCGTCTTGTGAGGCATACTGGTTTGAGGAGGATCAAAGGTCGATTCAAAAGGAAAGATCATACTTACATAAGTGAAAATCAACCTTTTCATGCAAATATCATCCTGATGTCAACCTCGACGTAGCGCTCAGTTGAGTTCAAACAAAGTTGATTGTTACATAAACGCCAAAAAACCCGTCGGTTCCGTAAAACGGAAATTGATGTGATGAGAAAGTTTGAAGCGCAAATTCTTTTTTGACCATCGAGTCTGAATAAACTAACAAAGAAGGAAGGCCACTGAATCGGGGGGAGGCCACTTTGTCACTGCTCATCTAATCCGACTCGGACGAATTGTGGAAAGTGTTAGTTTTAGACTCACTAGAACATTTATATATATCGTCGACAGAAAGTGCTGACGAGGCTAATTCAAGTGGACAATTGTCTTACTAGCGTGTCCGTAGGTGATAACCGCACATTTGTATTGAACTGAATTTCAGCTCTGTGGCATGGTGGTATTATTCACACTGAAGACAACTATGTTGCCGAATTCTATCGAGTGTTTTTCAATCATGCCCAAAACCAAACACAAGCGCGTTTAGTAGTAGTCGGCACATGTACAGCCAAATATTTGGCCGCGTTTGATTACGGCCGCGACTGTGCATGCCGATTAGAAAACTTCTCAGTGCCACGCGCGCTAATCACGAATCCAGAGTTTGACTTTATACAGCGAAAAAATAAATATCAATTTAAAAAATTCAGACCGACTAAAATGAGATGACGTAGTCGTAGAGCGTGTTGGGGGTAATTGTTGCAATGATTTACCGTAGATTATATCGTTCCAAAACGCAACTAACCTGTCAATGTCTTTCTCATTTTGGGGCGATCGTGGTGTTCGTTGACTACTCGGAAAATTGCATTTTTAATAAAGAAACTGAGGACACACCAAGCTTAATAAAAGCAATCACCACGGCCAGTAATTGTGTATCACCGCACCACTACCCCTTTACAGCTTCTTCACATCCGCTTCGTTTTGTCTTCGAATCACGGTGTCGTGCGAAAGCATGGACTCGTTTTAATATTTGCCCACCGTCGCAAATCAATCACGATCACACAGACACACAGATTTTGGCCTTGTCTTGTTCAAAATTCGTCCATTTAGAAGGCGGACCTTGGTTAAGACTTGTCAACTTAGCCAAAACGTTCATTTCGACTTGGACTGTTTAGGACAATATATAAACGTGAGAAAACTTAATGGTTTTTGCGGTGATTTCTTTGTTTGTTGCATTGAACACTCCCAAGTCTAAACCAGCTTTAGAGCAAAGTGTCACGATGTTAGATCAGCACTTTTTCGAAAAGAAAGAAAGAAAAGAAATGGATCATGTTCAACTAAACGAATTGTTATTGGAACATGTGCTACGTGTGTGCCTGATTTTGACTTGTCCCCAAATTTGGGCATAAATGTAAAGTCATGTATTTTGAGTACATATGTAGTGTATGTTCACATTGCGAGTGTCGTTGTTTCCGGCACGCCACAATAATGAGTCTGGTACATTGGCTTACTCTTGACCGTCACCTACAAACGTATTCAAAGTGGAACATATAGCGAAAAACAGCAGCTCACCTGAGTTTGATGTTCTAATGGGTCACGCGGGACAACACGTGGGACGCTACCCTTAACACTCATATGTTTTGTTTTATTCGCACCATAGCGGCTCGTGTTTTCTAAATAATTCACTCGTTTACCACATTTACACGGACTTCGTAATTGGTGTAAGAGTCGACTTACCCTTGATTGGCTGCTCAATTCCATGGATTGATCGCTCGGCATCATAGTTTTCACGGATCTCGGTGTTTTTCGTAAATACGGGCAAAGTGGCAGCTGAGTCAACATAGGCGGAGCTCAAGTCAAAACCTTGGGGCATTGCGACGTAACTGAAAGATAAGGTGAGTCCGTGTGAGACAAGAAAGTGATCTGTATGTTTGAAGTTTTAGGCGCGCGTTACACGTTAAATAACAAACTTGCCACTTTTAGAGCGTGTACCTTTTGCCATAAGTCGATTGAAACTGCTCCCGAATGGCCCGGTCAAGCTGTTCATTGCTGATTTCGTCACGTGCGCCAGGCTTCACATGTCGCGGTGTGCGCCAAGTCATAAACATTGAGCTAAAATTGACTTCTAATACGTGTCACCCCCCATCATGCGCCCAAGCACGGATCATTCCCGCTGCGAAGCCGATCAATCAGCCTCATTTGGAATTCAACTTCAGTTATTGCGGTGTAAAAACGTTTCAAATCACGTTGCCTCGCCTATAATTTGTGGTTCACCGAAAAAGAAATGAATGGATCGTATCTATCCAAGTAATCATGGTTGAGCTCAAAAATTGAGCGAATTATAGATTTTCAAGTGATAAGTGCCAAGTTTCCCATTGCTTCACAACGCAGCAAATTTAAATGGGCTATTATAACAGTTTGACAAGCTTGGGACGTTTTCAAGGGACCAGGGTCGACATAAACGAAAGTACCAATTTCGAAGCTGTCGACTTATTACACTTGCCTTGGATGGGGATTGTTATTTCGCGTGCCCGATGCTGTTCCACTACGAATGGGCTCATCCTTGGTGAACTCCTTGGGATCATGACATTCTTTGTTTGTTGTCAATGGTAAACTGTGTATATTGGTAAATGTTCAGTGTAAACGATAAAAGCTGACTTGTTACCTGTCATCAATCTGATAAGGACGTTGAAAGTGAAAATCGGTCACCGTAGGTTTTGACGCGGCATTGCGATCGCCTGAAAAATCGGTTACCAGAAAGTCGACCGCGACGCGTTATTTTCACCTGATCGGGATTGGAAATCTCTCTGGTGGCTTGTCGTATACATGACTTTGTTTATCAGAGCCTGCGTTTTGATTCACTCGTACAGTAAAATTAACTTTGTTCAAACATGCGTTGCTAGGCGAGTGACCAAGCGAGCGTGTATTTTGTTAAATTGAACACTTTTTTACTCAATGCACTATTATGGCATTGAAAATCACTGTTAGGTTGTACGTACGTGGAGTCCCTTGTTCAATTATGTTCTGAAAATAAACTTCTCTTTTTTTAGGTTTCGAAGCATGATGCAATCTAGAAATTAGGGTTGCCCCCATCGAGCATCGGGGCGGTCGAAAAACGTGAGTGGTTCTCAGCGGAATTGAGGGACCTAGAAGCATAAAGATTCGAACAAAAAGAACAGACAACGAGTTGTGGTCAAATCATGACATAGCGCGGCATCGTACGGAATTCACACATAATCAACCCCTCACTATGTTTCATCAATCAGTCAAAATCCGGCCACCTTTGCTAAAAACTGTTTCTAACATCTGATTACAGAAAAGAGACAGTTCATCTAACTTGTATCGAGCTAAAAGATATTGCCGTGTGTACAGTACACATGTCGATAATTTAGCATACGCATTAAAAAGTTTGTTGAGCCTGAGTGATACTCACAACATGTATTACTCTATATACAGTATGTATTAGTTGCCCCTTACTGATTAGAAGATAAATTATATGCACACAACGACATCCTAGAGTCATTCAGACAGTATCGGTTTTAGAAGACATAATAAATATACAAATATGTGTATCTTATCACACAACGCCAGCCTTATGTGCTTGACCACAAGTAGGATTGCCCAAGACATGGGCATAAAGTCATGGTTAATTATGATAATTATTCCAGCGATTGGCGCTGATAAATGATTGTAGATGGCATTTATTATGCAACGTAATAACCGACTGACTACACCTTGGTCAAAATTATGTATCGACTTGCGCACTAATAATCAGACATTAACACAAAATCAATATATGAGTTTAATATGCAGTTGGAAATTTGCATTCACCGATTACTGACGCCCGATATGAGTGTACATGAAGAAACGAACTTGTGTAGTCGTCGCTAGTGTTTTTTGTGTCAACCCTAACAAAAAGACAGATAAAGGCAGAGGAGTGCCTATGACACTACCAGATGCGATAATATTAATTTAGAGAAACATTATGCGAACCGTCTTCGACGGCAGTAAATGAAATAGATGCGATGCCATCATGGCGTCTGAAGAAATTAAAAAGTTTGATTTAATGGTGGGAAGCACACGAATCGGTTAAATTGTGTGTGTGTCAGTGCGTTGGGTCACTTAAAACTAGACAGCCAAAAGTCTAAAGTAATATGAACGGGGAATTCTCCATTGGCAGCATGATGAACACGCCAACGGATCGGCAAGGTCAGTAGTTTTATTCCGTTTCTTTATGAGTTATAAGGAGATTATCCGACCAGAGACTTTTTCGCTCATTGAAGGATCGGCAAGAGGAGTCACTTAACTTTAGTAGACGATACCGAATTATCAATGACCATTGACACGAACACGCACGATGCAAACTTAACCAATCATGAACAGTTGTCAAGGAAGGGTAGAACACGACCACAGGCCTGTCACGAAAATTGAGTTCTGTACGGTTTTAGTCTAAAATCTCACTCATGTAGTACAGAATCATTCCTTTTTTGTTGGCATCCGTAGAGAAATAGAAACGTATTTCATGGTGTGCAGTGGTAGAAAAGAATAAGATGGCATATTATCCGAGTTCGGGCAGTGACATGCAAAGGATTGACGTTACTCCTCAATGGAAATTAAAACGCGCGTGTCCAAAATGAAACACACGCTCATTTCAAAATGGGTTTGTACGGTATTGACGTCAAGCAAAAGATCAAAATGTCCGCCCGTGCAAGAAGAGTGTGGCAGTACTGAGGTTGATACGGTGGATGGGACTGATAAACGTCGATATCCACCGAATTGGTTAGCCGAGATTGAAGTTCCACTCGGTATGAAATACGTACTTAGCAGTCACATATCAAAGTATAGACGTCTCTTTTGGACAGGTAACTGCGCATTCAACTATTTCGCTGATGATGCAACAACGTCTTTCTTCAGTCTTTTTCATCGTTGGCCTTTACCACTCAATCAATGTGATATCAAACAATGCAAAAAGGTTTTTCGAGTATCCCGTCAACATCAGACGTGCCGCACCAGGTAAATGACGTGCTCCAAACCGCAATCTGAACTCAGCGCACTTATTAAGTCCGTTCTACATTTCCCGACATTACAGTGTGTCTCAACTCAATGCATTCGAAACAGAAAATAGTCAGCAAATATCCGTTTTTGATGGAGGCGCTGCCGTTTTATTATGGTCAAGTGAACCAGCATGATCTGGAAAAGAACAACCTTAATTGGGATGAGCTAGGCACCGTGGCATACTCTGTTAGAGTAGAAAACATTTTCAGCTTTATTGTAATCCCCGGTACAAAGACAAACTCGATCTGACTCATGTCCGCAAGAAAATCACTTCGTCGTTCCTCCTGTATGCATGTCGCTACCAAAAGATCGACTGCAAAATCAGTTGGCGTCTGGTCAATACGCGTTACGGCTTTTGTTTACGGTTCTCAGTCAGTGAGGGCATGAAAATTGCAACAGGTACAGTAAACTGACCTTAACAGTTTATTTTCACCATGTTTAGAGTATGACCGGCGCACATCACTATCACTCGTGCTTGCCTTCAATAAAACTGACTGGGTCTCGACAGGATGGAATTTTCATCTCGAGGGTTTCACCATTTTCATAAGGTATCTCTTTGCGCGTGTGTACATGACATCCATCTGGGGTTATATTAAAAGTACTGAACACGACGAATTTCTGGACGAGGCAAACTCGATTCTATTGAACGATGTGACCAGGGGCATTCCAGTTGTCAATCTGGTTCAAGTTCGAGAAAAGAAACTCGGCAAGCCATACTCCGGTGAGCAATAAAAAAAGTACTGATAGATAGGGACATGTTAATTGTGTAATAGAATGTATTGAATCGTCAACCCCACTGCCACATTATCGAAACTATACACAAAACCAATGTTACAATGAGTGTTTAATCACGGAGGTGGAGAAATGCTGCAATTGCTCAGCCGAGTACTTTCCACCTCTATTCACGCCACGTCAGATCAATGCCAGTGACAACTCAACTGGGTAAAAAAATGACAACTGTGTTTTTTTATAATGCTCGTTTTTTAGACACACACGGACAGTGTGTACTTTCTCGCAACACGCCCAGTGTGTCATGTCAATTACAGAACACTTCAACTACAACAATTGTGACTGTCCACCCGAGTGTGATACAATTAGTGAGTTTATTAAGTGGAATTAAACGCTTTCGTTTCAAACTTGATCAAATCAATTTCACACATGCGTTTGTCTCACTTCAGTCTCACGTTTTGATTCCGTTCAATATGGCCAGTATCATGACACGAGCATGCTCAAAAACGAGGTGATGATGACATCGCTAATGATCAATTTGGATTCACACGCCGACTTCTTCAATGAAATACCTGAATACTCCGAATATATGGTGCGTGCTGAAATTTCAGAAATTTCAAAATGCGAAAACATGTGTTCAGCTCTTTTCGGATATTGGCGGCGCCGCCGGTCTCATCCTCGGCATGTCATTCTCGACGATTGTCTCAATTCTTGATTGGTTTATCTCAATGCTAGCCACGTTTGCGCAGAAACAACTGGTCAAATGTTGTACAAAAGTTTAATTTAAAATTGCGTGTGAATAAATACAGTTAAAATCAGGCGATCAATAATTAATATAACCGTCAATGTCACGATTGGCCCGTTTTAGAGAGAGGTAAGCCTCAGACGAATGTTTGATCAAGTTGAGCATGTTAATTTGTTCGTTAATCGAACTTGCATTCTCCAGATTAGCGGTGGCCCAGTCCAATTTTTCCTGTTTTCGGGGCTTGTTCAATCAATCATCATGAAACAACAACTTAGGTCATAATTGAGAAACGGAGTCGGTCGTAATTTGGTTTAACCACGTCACACATTTGACCGTTCTACAAAATGTCTTATCGCGTGATGATCCCCTCCGATCAAATCCCAGCCGATCCCCTCGAAATCGAGTGGTATTTTGATGTTTTATGGCGGTTGAGACGTCTTTTGGTCATCACCTGTTGACAAACAAAAGTAACCAGCCATGTCTACTATAGAACGAAATATGTGTGGTTACTATACATCAGCTATTTAGTATTTGTAGCACACTTCAGCGGCTACACAACGGCTGTAAACGTGAGGGAAGCAATCGGATGTTAACAAGCCCTCTCCTTGACAAGGATCATGGATTTATCATTAAGCTCGGGCACACTTGACTGGTTGGTTGGAAGTGGCGAGTGAACCTTACTGCGAACTCGACTTTTTGGCGACGCTGGCCTTGAAAGCGCCTGAAGTTTAACTAGTTCTTGTTTCACTTCGCTCAACTCTTGCTCGACATGTTGCATGGCGCTGTGCTCGGGTGATGCGGGTCGCGATTTCTGTAGTTTTATCAGCTCCTTTTTGACACTTGCAAGTTCGCGCTGGACGGCATTCAGCTGGACGGAGCTCAGGCTAACCTGGCTCACCTCTTCACTCGTTTCCGATAAGTCAGAAGAGGGGCTACTACGTGCAGCTTGGACGTGTGCGGGAGGCTATAATTTGGGTAAGGTGAATGAAAGGGAGTAAGAGTGCTTAGATCACCTCGACATTTCTCAACTTGTTACGAGTTACCACGGGTGGAATGGAGCCAGCGAGGCTATTATTATCCCCTTCAGTATCGTCGGTGCTATGTTTATCGTCTGGCATTATCAAGTGTGCTGTTTTCACTTTACTCAATCCGTCACTTTTTTTCTCAGCCAAATTCATCAACATAATGTTTACGACATAAGTACATCGAAATGAGTATACATTCCTGGTTCACTGTCTGTTGTCTCAACGGGGCTCTCGTATTTTGGAGGCTCGTTAAAAGCCTCCTGTTTCCGCATTGCCATAGTCACTGTCGATTGTCGTGTCAAAACTTCATCAAATTCAGCATTGTCAACCGCAGCCTAAGCATTTTAAGACGCTTATAATGTCGTACATAAAGTTGTGGGTCTACCTGATATACTTCTTCAAATATATCATCATTCATTTCATTGCCGTCAACCAACCACTGTGCCAGGGCGTCGGTTTCCTTTTCAAACTCATAGTCTCGATTGTTGAGACGGTCTAACTCCTCCCTGTTAAGTTTAAACCCAGCATCTGTGCTCTGCATTGTACGCCAAACGTGAGAACAGTTTTCAAATAATGAGTACGACACGACCGGTGATAATTAGTGCCTCTTGATACTGTTTTAGATGTGCAGTTGTACCTTATGTAAATGTGTCACGTTGTGTTTATAGTATCGTCCCTGTACGCGTGCAGTTAATCACTTGGATTGGAATTTGCCCGGATCACATTAACAAACAGAGTGATCCGATCCTTTTTTCTCTTCGTGTTCGCTTGAACAATTTAACCGATTGTGATTGAGAGAGCGAGCTCTAAAGTCACTTCAAGGTTTTCCCACTTTACGAGCACGATTTAGTTGACGTGAAGTAAAAAAATAATGATAACAAAATAAAGGCTGTGTTCAAAATGTCTGTACCGTTATGACAACAACAATATCATTATCATTCTGAAGCTGGCCTATCATCAAAAAAGGACTAATGATAGGCATTTGAAAGGCAGACTCGGAACTGCGCTGTCGTTTTGAAGTTCAATACATGTACACGACTCCTGTCACGCGGAGTTTCTCTTGTTTAGCATTTATCAGCAACCAGCTGTAGATTGAAAGGTCGCTGTTTTTGTTTATTTCATTTAGCCTAGCTTTGCTCTAAGGAGAAAGCATATGGGAATTTGGACCAATATTCGAACGTTTGCAAGCCCAAAACTGAAGAAAACGTCGTCTTGCCACTCCATGTCCACACTTCGGACTTGGTTTCGCCATCGCCCCCAAAGTGCATTATCTTTTCGCCGGCAATTATCGACGTGTGACCGGAGCGATTGACCTGTAGGGACTGAATCTTGTGCCATTTGCCATCATAAAAGTAGCACTTGTTAAGTTGTCGCTTTCGGTCACTGTCAGTTCCGCCAAACATGTAAACATTTTCCATGAATGTTACAGTTGAAAAGTCTTGAACGTTCTTTCATTATAGGTCAGCTTTATGCTCATGACTTATTAATTCATAAGTTATGAAACAAACACTTAGACTTAGATTCAGAAATGACCTTTACTTGAAATCGCGATATCGGTCTGCTGCTGATGTCCATTTATTCTCTTCCAGCATCTCCGTTGTTCCGCGGCCATCTTCTTTGCCCGTGAAAATAATGACACTGCTTTTATAGCGTGCCAAGCCACCGAGGTAATGACTGTCTGATGTTGCCCGAGTCTTGGTGAAAGTACCATCTTCTGCCCAGACGTGACATTCTTTTTGGTTTGCAAAACTGGCGCAGAAGACGACTTCGTTGGTGAAGCCGATATTCCCTACACAGCGTCCTAAATTGAGTTTCGTAACTTGTCTCATTTTTGGATCGAATATACCTTCTTGAAAGTCGAAGGGTAAATCGTCCAGCTGTTCAACTTTGTTTCCATTTATTGTGAACAAGCGTCTGGGATTGGCACTGTCGCGATCGCCGCCGGCTATCATCATTTGTCCCTTGTTGCTGAACGCACACATTCGTTTCCGATCATTCATGAAATTGTCGTCGATCTCCATATCAATAGCGCTCTTAACTCATGGTAATGAGACTTACTCTAGCTTGTACTTACCCAGCTCTCGTCAAAGTCGACATCACGATCAATAAAGGCATAGTTGACTTGAGAAACGTTTGGATAAACGTTGTCGCTCGACATTGGGTTAATAATAAGCGCGTAAATATCGTCATGGTCATTGTCATCTTCCGCATCATCATGGTGACAGTTATACGCCGCACACGGGCATCCGTCGGGACAACCGGCCATACATGGACATGACGCCAAATTCTGCGAGTATCCGTCCGAGCATGTGGCATGGCAGTCAACGTCGAATGGGGTGCACGAGTTTGTGCAATGGACGAATTCGGCCTGCATTTCATCAACACAGTAACGATAAGCGGGCGCGTGAGTCTCTTTGCATTCCGACGGGGGACAGTAATCATTGTCAAAGGGACAGGGACAACCATCGACACATGCGTCACCGCATGGACAGTAGTCGAGACACTCAATCTGCTCTGACTTGCACTGGTTGATGCACGCTTCGTCGGGACAGGCTTCGGTACATGCCAAATTGATCACTTCACAATCATGGCGACATACTTTTGCCGTGTCCTCACTGGCGCACTCTTGGCCATTACTTGGGAACGCGAAGAAAATAAGCGAATACGAACGCATCCTCTAGCTGATAACTGAACTCATCTGCCACTACTACTGACTTTAGTCGGAGGAGACACGCAGGTGAACATTTTCGCAGGTATCATTCATGGTCAATAATCGGCAACGTTGTGCTGGGTGTAATGTTGATGAGTTCTGTCTTAACTGAAACATCATAATTGTTAGTGTTGTCACGAATTGAGTAAACAATTTTCAGGACAAGACGAGATGGTTAACTGGAGTAACTGAAATAGCGCCTTGAGCAATGCACCGCACCTGCGTGGACCTTAAGACTAGGCAAGTCTGACTGCGTTAAAAAATAATAAATACATGTCCGTCTCTGGTCATTCGACTTTTTATTAAGCGGTGTGTAAGCATTCTAACAAATTCAAGTAATCATTCTATAATTTCAGCTCCGGTCCGAATCTTCCGTGTCACTTATTTCAATCCATGCCACATTCTGCTGCAACGCGTTCCCGGCCGTCGCCGTCTCACTCGATGTTCTCGTTTTTTTCTCGGTCGTCTTTTCCGCCAAGTTTTCAACTCGCCGCTTTCGAGTTCTACCTAAGCTTTCGAGCTCGATTGAAGCATCCAGTTTCAACGTGTGGATCTTTTTTATTAGTTCGTCCTTGTCGTTCAAACTCAGCAACTGTTCGGCGACGTTGATCTTGGTCTTTAGCGCCTTCTTCGTCTCGCCCCTTGACACGATTAACTTCAAGTCGTGATTGAAGCTCTCTTTCCAGTTCTTTTTAAGGCATTATTAATTTTTTGAGAAGTGTTTAAAAACCTTTAAATTCCGGGAAATCGTCTCATGATCCCAGCTTTCAATTTTCTCATACGAAAAGGACTCGAACGCCTTCCAAGTTACACATGGATAGAAGTTCTTGACACAGGAACGCAACTCTCCCAATAGATCACGATTGCGCGCCTCATGCTGCTGGATGCATTTCAACAGCTCTTGATTCTGCTTCCGCATTTTGTTCACTTCGGTCGTCTGTTTTCGTTTCGCACTTTTTTCATT
>SCLD01065411.1:0-15509 GCA_004367895.1 Oikopleura longicauda | reverse complement strand
AAAAAAAACGTCAAGTTTATGAATATTATATCGACAGCACTACTGTTAAACTTGCACATCAGAGAACGTTGTCGTCCCCGTGTTTGGGCGTCCGTCCGCCCGTCTCGATTCATTTAAAATTTTTGGATGACCTGTCGTCTGATTCCATGCATATTTTCAACGTTGCATCTTGACCATTTTCCGAATTCATAACTTTCAATAAACGAAACGATCACCTTGACTGTTGTTAACTCGTTAAACGAACCAAAACTATGGACGGAGAACTTATTCAATTTTTTTGGATGACTTTATTTTGGAATGAACGGCTGGTTTCCATTTCCGACTCGGAATTTCGGAGGGATCTATGGACCGGTTCAGACTTAAGGATGTCACTCTTCAAGGAAGTAACTCTGGCAGTCAATTGTATCAATTACAACTTTGAAGTTTTTCATCGACGGAATTCTGGTAGTGCTGAATGAGTCGTTCAGAATTACATAAAACTTGAAGCATTAGTTGACATAATGACTTTTCGAAATAGCTCCCATTATCAAAGAATATATTTTAACTCAATATATAAAAGTCTTTTCCGTAACAGATGGACATGCATTCAATCTTCTGAATCTACGTACTTCAAACTGCTGATGCTTCAATTTATTCAACACTGAATGAATTATCAAATCGAACGATAATATTGTAAATGACACTGTGAGGTAGTTGAAAACATTTTTATCCTTTCAAATGATTTCATAAGACTTACTTCAAAATGAGCGAATATAAGCCAATGATAGATTTCTCTCGTGGGAAAGCCTTTGAGTTGAGTTTTTGTTCAGCTGACATGAAGCTTATTTTGTTGAACATATTCTTTTCTTTGTAATATGGTACTTATTTCGTTTCGGGATAAATGAAGCATTTATGTTGTATTCGAGAAATTACGAACATTTTGTTATTTTATATAAGGTCGTTTTCGAGAATTCGCAATAGATTCTCTCAAATCACACCTCTGTTCAGCTTTGTAGAAATTCCTCCTCTGAAACCATTTTCATCTGAAACGTCAATACTTATGTGTTGGAAAGAACTCAATAGGAAAAATGTTAAAGGAACTAATACTAGGAGAAACACTGAGAAACGATGTACTTCCGAATTAAGTCGACAACAGTCTTATCTGTTCAGAATCCGAGGTTATTAAAAGTGATGAACACAGTTATGGTTCACCGGACCTTGATATTCGAAAACTTACTAATATTTTGTGACTCAAATTTTAATTTTAGGTGGAGCCAGGCCTCCGTGGAACGACCTTCATTTACTCGTCTTCATCCTCAAGATTTCAAGGACCAGTCGTCCTCGTCGTCAAAAGTTCAAAGACCAGTCGTCCTCGTCCTCAAAATTTCAAAGACCAGCCGTCCTCGTTCCGTCCTTTAAGGCCCTCGAAGCGCATTTTGGTTCCAGCAACTTCATTCGTCCTCCACTCGTCCTATGCTCGTCTAGCTTGTTCTCGAGCCGTCCTCGTCCTCACAATTTCAATTTTTTCTCGTCCCCTCCCGTCATCGTCCTACCAGAATTCAAAATTGCTCGTCATCAGTCGTACCAAGGACGAGCTAGGACGAGGACCGTCCCATGGAGCCCATGGTTGAGCCACAGTAGAGTAAGGATAGTTTCACAAAATGACGTATTCAAGACCTGTCGCATATGCAAGACCCGTCACCCGTGGTCACCCACAATATAGTCGGAAACTGTGAAAAATATTTGAAATTAGCGTGGTTTCAGTACTTTTTGAAAAACGATGACTCGCCGGGGTCATTTTTGACATTCAAGGTTGAATAGTGCCCTGAATATGCATTTTAGAGACGTTCACTGTCAAAAGTTGCATACAGTCGCTGTGAGACAATAAATATTTTAGATATGATAATGAATGACGAAAATGATTTTGAGATTTTTTATTTTTCAGATTTTTAAAATTACAGGCAAAGGGTAGATGGACCGCGTTGAATAAATCTTTTGCATGGTGCTTTTTTGTTGTTAGCTTGTTTCTTGTTGGCTGAAATTCTGGCAAAAAGTGCTGGGCAACCAACTTGTCTTCCAGCAGAAACATGACCAATTAATCGAATATTTTCAGCTGTCATATGTTTGTGAGCACCAGTTTTAGATTTGAGTTGCATGATTCGAACAGCTTGGATATATTTTTTACATGTTTTGGCCATGTCCAAAGAAATTGTTGCGGAAGCCATTGCAACGAAAAGAGCAAAGATGATGCATGAGATTTTCATTTTGAATTTATAAAACTGGATATCAGTTGTTGATAATGAGTTATTTTTTCGAGTGCTTATATATTCGATTTGAGCTGAAGAGCAACTCCAAGCGGCAAGTCAAAGAAAGCATCGTTTGAAGGCGCTAGGGATATTTACATATGCGAATACAGTTTATATCATAGAATTTTTCTTTGATCCACAGTAATATATCTATGCTAAAATTAATATCAAATTGTGTTTATCTGATGACGTGAAGAAAGTTAGATACTTGTCATATCATATACAAAAGTGTATTAATATAGAATATATGTCAGATTTGTACAGATACTATACTATGTAAGTTCATGTTGCATTATTCAGAATAACTTGTCTTTATGAATTAACATAAAGCAAAGTTTATACAAAGTTCATGAGCGGGTCAACTTTCATACGTATGGCATTTCGATGCGACTTGACAGTGTCAAGTTGACAAAAGAAAAGTTTGATGTCAGGGTCAACTTCGGAGTCTGGTTTTAATGAACTCATTGTTTTTAAAATATGGAGCAAGTGATTGTCTAGTTGGTCGTCTAAAGAATTTGCATTTTTGTACGGATCATTTTTTTCCTAATCTTTTTTTCATGGATACGTATTCAAACTACAGACCTGATTATCAAAGCGTTTATCTAACCTCTTTGATGCAGATTATTATTTGTGAAATTCAGTTTGGCATTTATGACGATTTGAGCATACTTCACTTCATTGCGACATTCCATCGGCATTTCAAATATCTATATAAAATCTTTATAATGATCACTGCTATTACACAATTGCTCTGGAGTTGCTGAATCCGGGTAACAGAGTCTAGCAGTTAACAATATCACTGATAAAAAATATCCGTGTTCTTTCATCCCTGATCACAGTTAAAGATGACGGAATAAAATCCTCTGTAACGGAATAAAATATAATATTATCTCAAATGGCGCCCTCTATTTTGCTTATTTGGAGAGTTGTTCTCCTCTTCGTGTGGAGAATATAATATTTCATTCCGTTGGATATGATACGGAAAATGTTAAAAAAAAATCGTTGCGTGGATGTTTGCATTGATAGGCGTACACGGGTAACGCTTTCGTCGAACTTTTGGAATACTTTATCTTATTCCACATCTTTTGCTACGAAAACATGCCGACATAATGGTTATTCAAGAAATTTGTCATGTTTAGCTTGATTTGATCGTCCGGTTTCAAGTTAAAATCTTTGGTTGTAATGAAGCCAGGATGAACAGAGCTGTTTTCTGTAAAAACCTCACTTCCGAATTCTCAAGAAGTAACACTTTCGAAGTAACATTGATCGTGAATTCTCGAGTCAAAAATTATTCAATTCCAAGTCATAACACGGTATTCATACTATTAAATGTAACCATTTGGCACGAAATAGTATTGAGGAGAATATAAAGTTGATCAAATTAAGAATATTTTCGGTGACAAGTTTCAATTAAGAATCCTTTGGAACAAAAAACTGTGACTCAACACGTAGTGCACTATAAGTTGTTAAATTACAGTTATCTAATTCCTTTGATCTAAAGAAGATCTATTAAACTACCGGGTACATTTTCTGTCTCAGTACAATGGTAGATTTCAGACTTAATTCCGAGAAAATCTCAAAAGTCTGAATTTCAAAAAAAAAATCAGTGTATTTAATTTTTATCGAAAAAACTCCTACACCAAAAATTTGAGCATCCTACGTATTGCGTGGGCGTAGATATTCGCAAAAAATAGTCGAATAAATGGTGAAAAGTATCGTTATAGTTGTTTCTTTGATAATTCATCTATCAAACTTCAAAGATAATCGCAGCCAAATTCAAGACAAATAATTGCCAAATTAAAGTCAAATGCAGTTTTAACTGAAAATTCAAAATGCACTTTACGATCGCATTAATAACTTTGAACTAAATTGAAACATCCCAAATAATTTTAGAGGATTCACTAAAGCCCAGAGTTGTTATTTGGAAATGCTTTTAGTGTTCCAGTCATGTAGTCTAAGTATTCGTTCCTTAATAGTTTAACGGTTTACCCTTTAAAGTCACTTTAATTCTGAAACGTATTAGGAAAACCATTTGTTTGATTTGAAAAGCTTAGGTAAATCGTTATGAAACAATTCTCTTCAAAAAATAAAGATCATCATATACGTATCAAAGCTAGCTGAAATACTGCATTTCAATTTCAAAATCCAAGACGTCCTCTGATTAGCGGCATTTGATATAACCGGTTATGTTTGCCACTTTGCCACTTTGATGAGAAATGAATGGAAAAAGGAATGTCAATGAAAAGAAGAACCATTTGGTTTTTGATGTGAAAACCATAATTGTTTCTATATAACTGAGATTATAGACACACGAATAAAACCATTTCAATATTGTTATGAAATCTTCCGATTTTAAACGCTCAAAATTCTGTTTGTGAAATTCTTGTAATTTCTGGAATTCTCATAATTTCGAGAGTTCTCAGTGAGATCAATTAGAAGTTCTACATGACTGCCACTCCCAAGATACAATTTCTAAGAAGTGTAATTCAAATAAAATGTAAGGGGAAGATTGAGCGGATTTCCAATCTGGTTTATCTATGGTGATTTAAATAAGTTGGAAGTGTCCTGGATATGTTAGTTGGCTTGTAATTAAAACCAGTGTCTTAACAGTCACGATGCGAGCTTGGGTTTTTTCTGCCAAAAAATAACAACACATATTTTTCGCTTTCATAATGGGCTGGTATCTAAAATTTATTCCGTTAGAACACTTCTGAAATTTAATTCTGTATCTGTTGGGAATGTTATATAAAACCAGAAATCAAAATTTGAAACTTCCGTTTACCGGAAATGAATAGGAAATTCGACTTCCGGTTGTTCTGATGGTAAGCTCTGGGACCTGGGGAACCATTTGATATCACTATGCTTGATGCAAAAACGCAAGGTTGTAATTTTTCGTTTCGTATCGTGACGGTTAAGACTTGACTTTGAAATAATCCTTCAAATCTTGGAACGAGGGTGAGGATGGTTTCGAGGGGAGAATGCTTTGAAGTTTTCAACTATATGTGAAAACATCAGACATTTTCTCAACTGGAAAACTCAGTAAGAATATCGACAATTTAATTCCCTGTAAGTTCTATTGTTGGCGTTCAATGGAGCCCTTATCCAATTTAATCATTCGCGTTAATCTCAATTTTTCGGTTAACTAGCTGGTTTCGAATTCACAAATCAGAAATTCTCAGTACCTCTGACTCAGAGGTCAATATGTCTGTCGCTGATTTTTTAAAAAACTATTCTTACCATAACATGCAATTATGGGCAGTCGGACGGAAATGTTTGACAGTTGATTATACAGTAGAATCATTCTACCTATGAGGTAGTTGAATGTCAAAATGCAATTAAAAGGTGATGGATGGGGTTTTATGTGGATGTATGAAAATGAAGAATAGTACTGAATAAGCTTGAATGCGAATAAATGAAGGTTTGAAGCTTTTCTGCCTTGGGCCAAATGCTGATTTTTCGATACAGACCCTCCGCACTAGTGATCCACTTTTAGCAGTATTGAGTCAAAATCAGCTTCGAGCATTTGAACCCTCTTCTCGGAAATGCTAAAAGGACTTTGAAATATTTCAAAAAATTTCAAAACATAATAATTATTATAATAAAAATGATAAAAATCAGTATATTTTCTTATTTTATGCTGCTGAAAAATATAGAGACATATTCATATGACGAAGAAACAGTTCCAAGATGTGCGGGAACATTTTACAGGCACGTGATTGTAATGAGTATCCTTTACAGTGAGAATCCTAAGTGGGATTTTGAGAGTTTACAAAAGAGATTAAAGCTTTATTAGACTAGAAATCGGTGGTATCATGTGAAATCACGTGACATGTTCCGTTTCATGCAGGATTTTAAGCTGAAATGATCAAAGGTATTATCTTATCAAACTTATTTCACTTGAAGATCAAACTTTTAAAAATTCAACACACTCGAAATTTTCGAGTCGAAAATTCAAGCCTTTTCAAATCTTATTTTTGTGTTTTCTACCATTTTTTGTTTTCAAAACTAACTGATGACATAACGACTTATTCGAATATGGAATAAAAAATAAGGTATTTTTTAAAAATATGGACTACGGAATTACTTCTATAGACTATAGTGAAAGTTCAAGGATAATAGTCGAGCGCATTCTAAACATCCTAAAGCCTACTGAATTGTGCCTAAATATACACTTTAAGTGGTCCTTGGCATTTATTTAAGAAAAGCTACAAAGCTTTGAAATAGAAACTAAAAGTCAAGTAGAAGCTTAAAGGTCAAAGTACATGCATTTTTTTTTCATAAGCACCTTACGAATTCTACGTGACCGTCTCCCGCTTTGTCTCCCCACGGTTATGCAAAATCCAATGTAATTCTGTAATTATATTCTATTGAAGGCCAACTAAAACTTAAATTGTGCCTCTAAGAAATCCTCTGAGCTAGTGCAGCGGATATTATTAGGACTTGTCATACTAAAGGCTTGACCGAGAGGGGCAAACCCGGCTGGATAGTTTTTGCATAATTTTAATCACGATCAAAGATGTGGGGAAGCTGAACGAAGAGCAGAAATTGGAGTACCAATAGAAATTGTTTCAAACAACTTTCCAGCAAAGATGACCTGCGGTGTAAACTGCATGATGAAGTAAGTTTAAACTTATTCTGAGCATTCAAAAGAAAAAAATTCTGAACTGTTCTTATTTATTTGCAGGGAGATGAGAGTTTTGCGAATCATTCGACAGATTCGTATTATTCATGGTAAAGGGATTTTGTTGGTTTGTTTGTAGTGCCCATCCTTAAGAAGCGTTTATTTTGAAAAGAACTACAGCCTGTAGTCTACAGGAAAGCATTCATTAATATGACATGTACGATCATAATAGTTTACGACAATGTTGAAATTGAAAACAGTATTAGCTTGGAACTTCCAAACTGGAAGGAGGTCCACGTATCTTATCAATCATGTCAGAACAGTTAAGATGGAAGTTTGGACCGGAAAGGAATATATTTTTACGCTGGAATTGTATAGCCTGGCAACCATTTTGTACCTTTTTCGGCACTTATTTTAGTGCAATTATTATACGGGAAATTTGCACAACTGAAACGCTGCTTAGCTATTCTAGAATTGAATGGGCGACAAGGAACCTTTAGATTTGGTTTCAAATCGCTGACACGCTATTAAATAAGCCTTGATGCGAATGACGAAAAATTGACTCGGCTGGAAAAATCAGCCTTGATTTATATTGTTCAATGAATTTCAAGCTTGTTAGTCCTCAATATCATCTTATCAATAAATTTTTTTCAATTGACTGATCATTGTTAACGATTTACCGGTGCAAGTAATTCAATTTCTTAGTAATTACCAAAGGTATCTATTGTAAAAAATACCACGCTTCAGCTAGTATTGTTATCTCTTTTAACTTTTAATTTAGGTTTTAATTCTGCGAGTTTTTTGGTCGATTAAGGTCTGTAAATCATGGCTGTAATTAAGTCATGATGGACACGCGTTCATCTAATTAAATTCGTTTACACTAAACATATTAGACTTAAATCATTTCAATTAAGGCTTCAACTCCAGTTTAAATTTTTTTGAAAACTTATATTATCATTATAATCAAACTTCCCCAAACACTTCTTCGTAAAGCTTTGGTTACTTTAAGTACTTCTTACTATGAAGCTTTCTAAATTACCTCAAAAAGTCTCGTCAGATTGTTCTGAGAATTTAAATAACAACACGTTCGAGGTCATATCATGAAAAACCATAAAATTTTACCAAAAAATGTCTAGCACGTCACTTTGAATTAAGTGCTGAATAATAATGTTCTTGATTTAACCCATTTTGACGTCCCAATTCAAGCTCATTTAAACCATCGTAGAAACGAGCATAACATGTATTTTGTCATCGAATATTTTTGTCAATTTCCGACAGAGAAGGGTCGACACGAACACGACTTCGGACATTAACTCGTGTCCGAGTCCGTTTTCCAAAGCGTACTTGGAGTCGGACACGACGTTTTTAAGGTCCATAGTGTAAATATCTTCACTGTGAAATGTTAAATCGAGTATTGATGTAAATGAATAGGTTATGGTCCACAATTTTTGGACATCCGGACTATAACAATGCCCTCAATTTGGGTCTGCGCCACCACTGGTGAGATGGACAAGTGGTGAATATTATGCTGAAATCTCTCTTCCATAAACTAAAAACAGTTTTTATAATTTGAAATTATTTAAAACACTAAAAAGAATTGAACTGAGTCATTACTAAACTATTGATTCAACATTGCAACTGAATATATATTGCAACGTAATATTAAATCCAATTAATCCTAACAAGATCGCCACATCAAAGTGAATAATAATAAATCATTAATTTGTATGAAAACTTCAATTTGTTGTTATGCTATTTCTAAATTGTCTCAGATTATGATTTAGAGTTCATGGATAAACAAGGTTTAACGATAGATCTCGTTCATTGATCGCGATCAATAATTGGTTAGATTGTAAACCATTTTTCGAAAAAGCATGAATTGGGGACTTGGTCTCATCGGAATCACTTTTTTCCTTATTCGAAATAGACTATCAAAAACTCTTGCATAATATTGCTTATGTTGTACTAAAAAAAAGCTGAAAAAACGTTTTTAGGTCGTTAGAGCAAAACTTAATTTTTTGGTTGGATTACACTCTTGATCCGATTCAGCTAAAATAAAAATAACAACTTTGTAATACGTTTTTGTTTTTTAGGGTGTTCAGGGGACCAAATCCTAGATGAAAACAGATAGAAAATTATTTCGTTACAGAGTTGATCGTGATTATCTTTACTGAATCGCTGAGGTAAATTTTTAAGTTCTAAATTGAAGTTTTACGTTTGAGGACAAGACATTTTAAGTCGGTATACGACACACTAACAAATTACTTCAAAATCTGGACAATATCAATCCACCCAAATTGTTTATTTCAACGTTTCATAACTAATAATGTAAAATGGTTTAAATAAAATGACCTTTACAATGACTACAATAAATTGTTATTGAAAGGAAGTCCAGAAGAGATTTGCAAATGTATTTTGAATATATTGGTTCGTTAAGATTCCTTTGTACAGACGGGTTGACTCCATCCGTGGAGGCCTGACACCAACTGATATAGGTTTTTATAATAATAATTTATTTATGTGACAATATTTTTTAAAAATTTCAATTTTTTATACCAGCAATTTGAAATTTTGAGTCAAAGAACTGTAGATAACTGAAGTCAAACCACGTTTTGAGATTAGAATGACCTTGAAATGCATCCAAAATTAACGATGAAATGCACGTTAGAGTTAAGCCAAACTTCACCTGAAACAGTATCCAAGTAATTCATTTAGCCTGGCTAGAAAACGGAAGTTAAATCAAAACTGAACATTTAATTCATTGATATCAGATTGATATGAATAATTTGATATTCATATTGATATTCATATTATGGAAATAACTGGCATTCAGAACATGCAAAGTTATATTCCGTATCGATAAAATGCGTAACTGAAAAAATAGTTTGATACTGAATTCATACTTAATTCCATTCATAATTGAAAGATGATTCAAATGAAGTAATATCTAGCGGTTGAGCTTCATAAAACAGAATCCTAATCGAATTAGAAAGCTTTATAGCGCTTTGATTTCGATAACAAATACAAAACATACACCAAGAAATCGTACCATATAACGGATTTTTCTTGGTGTATTATGTATTATATTTATCATATTTATTATCAAAAACTTGACGGAAAATATTCGAATGTGTTAGAACGTCTATTAAAAAGTTTTTGAGATCACTAGTGACCCACAAATCTTTTCCGGCTGAATATAGCTATATAATATAAGAATTTCTTATGTGATTCCGACAAAATTTTAATTGGGCCTAATCACTTTTATTTTTTCTTAAAACTGTTGTTATCATGGTTTTCACTGATATAAAACTTAAAATGGAAAACAGTGCCAATACGATGACTTTAATTCACAACAGGGAATTTTAATAAACTTTACATTTAGAGCGATTTTTACGTCGTAATCGGATTCGAGTTCATATAAGCTCATAGCGACTGTTTTCAAAGATTTCAAAGGATACTCACTTCAAATTTTTGCCGCATGATTACCAGCAAACATGTCCACGTTCCGCAATAATAATAAATTGCGGCAATATTCAGTGTTGGGAAAAATTGTTAACGTCATTCAAATGAATGCTATCGACAAAATAGCCTGGTAGACTGTTATGCTCACAAAGTTAACGATTCAGAATCATGAAGACTTCAAAACTCAAGTTCTCTGTTTAATAACGTTATTGTATGGTATGTCTATAGATTCAGCTTATTATGTAAAAAATTGAAATCGCGTATTTCGGTATCTCATTAATGTTTTTCCAGAAAGACCTGTAATAGTATATCATGCTATGGGCATAACAGGAAACAAACTGTGATATAATCTTACAGCTTCCACATTGAATAAGTCTAAATACTATTATTAAGACAATTATTACGTGGAAGTCTTAAAGTCTTTTTCTCATGGAAAAATCTCGTTGGTCTCGACAATTATTTACGGACGTTCGCGTAATGATGTTCCGAGCCGATGTTCTATAAAGATAAATAAGCTTTGAGATTGTTATTACATGTAAATTATTGTTATTTTGTAGCATTATATGTAGGGCTGCCCATGTACAAAATCATCAATTTCTTCCAGATAGTTTTCTAGCATAAGGAAATTATGTTTCTAGGTACTTTCGAGTCCTCTTTCAGAAAAACGCATCGAAAAATTTTTTTGACCATTTTTCACGTGTCAAAAATTAATATTTAAGTTGAAATTTCTAGAAAATCGACTTTTTAACTGTCTGCGCATCCTCGCGCAACATCGAGAGTTATTTAATCGAATTCTACGTGTGTTTTTACATATGTTTGTGAAAACAGCTCGTGTTGGCAAGTGTTGCTAAAAAAAATGATGCCTGCTTTGAACTTGCCGAAAAGACGTATTTTTAACATTTTTTACACTTAATGAGCCACCAGAAGTCAGCTTAATTGTTCTTGATAGTTTTATATGACTAGAATTGCAGCCCTGGTATTAAGAAAGATTTTGATACCGTTGGTTACTTAACCAGACCTGAAAGATACTTGTTTCATCCCTTTTAATTGAGCTCCTCCTCGAAAAAATGTTAATTTTGACGAAAAATCGGAAATAAATGCCCTCTGGTGACTTGAATTAATACTTGCAATAGCTATAACTGTAGCTCTGGTATAAATGAATAGTTTGATATATAATTTGTTGTTCTTCCAGATCAGATACCAGATACCAGATATATATTCCCCAAGTTAGCTTGTCCGAAGTTACCAGTCAATAAACGGGATTCAAATTTATGTGAACTGAGCGATAACGGATGTAATACCCGTTTACAGCTGATTATAATTGATGTGAAACGAGATTTAAAAGCATTTATCAAAAATTTCTCATTTATCATTTGGTTACATGAAATTTTGATTTGATTTCATATTAATAACTAGCGGTGAAGACGTCAGTTACCGTTTCCGTCAAAAAAAAAACCGATTATTAATCGACGATTTAGTATTCTCAATACAGTATGCAAAAGTATGTGAAATTTGGATTCTCCAGCCTAGAGTTGATATATGACACTTGAAATGAAAGTTGAAACTTCACATTTAATGAACACTTATGAACACTTAAAAATCGTCAAGATCGACAGACCGCGATCTAATATTTGAGCGGTAGAAAATTGGCTAGTAAGAATCGAAGTTCAACATCATCAAGTTTTTTTGACATTTTCGGTTCAAAACTTAATTTACGCGCAGTATTCGTGGACCTTTCGTGGATTTAGAAGTTCGAGAATGCGTATGACCTTGACATTGAAATATCAAGACTTTGAATCATTGCGAAATCCACGTCAGGTGACAGTAAGGTGGTTCTTATTGTCGCTTCTCAGACATCTGAGAAAGGTGAAAAAGGTTGAACCCCTAAGTTTTCACCCGCCCTCGAACAAATGTCTCATTTTTTTCGAAACAACCGAAAGTGTTTTATCGAGAACCGATTCGAGATCTTATGTTTGAGTTAGAAAGGATGCCCTTATCATTTTGAGCTTTCGAACTAAATTGTCAAACATAAGATGATATAATAAGTCAAACAAACGATGATATTTAAACATTGTGTTTGATAATTTATGAAGCTTAATGGTTGCTTGTCATTCTACAGATAATTGTACAGATAATTGCTGGGAATTTTGTCTAGTGAAACTTTTATATTGAGCTGTGAAATTTCTCCAGAAGTAATTTACATCAATTAAGTGTAACAAAACATTTCTGATTCGTGGATATCTCAACAAATTGTTACAGCATAAAAGCTGTTTCGTAAACTCTATTTGACTCAATATAAATAATCCTTTAGGCTTATCGCGCCAGAAAATGCAAAGATCATTGTCAAATGGTATGGATTTGTGCTTGATGGTTGTCACCAAGGAAATGCTCTCAGAATTGTTGATGGCCCCAAATCGGTAAGTTTCTTGGCCTCAAATCAGTCTTATATCACTCCAATTTGGAGTTTGCGCAATTATTGAATGAAAAAGCGTTTTTGTGGGCATAATATAGAATCAGTGTATATTTATTCCGTCTTTTTCATAATACCCGGTTCACAGAAAACAAGAAAAACTAAGAAATGATCTAATAAAAATGATTGACTAGACTCAAACTTCGATTAAACCATTCATTTGGAAGTTCTATAGAAGTTCACCAATTTGTTCTTCGCTGTTACATCAATCTTGATTTAGAAATTAAATTTATTCCAATAATAAAACGGTTGAATATACTCTCTCATATAAACGCGCTTGAAAGGTAGTAGTAAAATGACTGATTCGATTAGTGTTTCGGTAATAGCAGTCTTATCACTCATATTTTCCTATTATCAGCGTCATTCAAATAAGTTTTAAGTCATTTTTACATAAACTTTATAATAAAGTAATATTTCAACGTGATTTTACTGCAATAAAAGTGAAATATTTGCCTAATATTTATTTCAGAAAACTCATTGTGGTGATAAAATACCCGGAACATATGTTTCTGTTACGAACATGGTTGAAATTGCAATCACTGCGGTTCAGTTGGGACGTAAGGATAAAGGAATAATTTACAAATTCACTTATGAAGCTATACCGGGGACAAAACGATCACCTGCTGTGTCACCAGCTGGTCAATCTATGTCAATCCGAAACCGACAAATATTACCGCATCAAAATGTTCAAAATCAAGACTACAGTGAAGATTTCTCGTTCGGTCCGCCATTGGTCCGACCGGCTGGATCATCAAAGAAACCAAGGCCACAAAATAATTATAAACTAACATCAAAGGTTGTTCGAAAATCATTTTGAAACACACACCGTATTCACACTGTATTTTTAAGGAGCTCGAAATGAAAGAATTATTCAAACGACAGAAACTGGAACGCGAAAAAACAAAAGAAGAAACTCAATTCAATGAAAAACGTTCGTCCATTTTTGGACCTGTCGTTTATATGATTGCGGGAATAATGGCCATGATAATTTCGATATCTTGTATGTTTAAAATTATATATTGCAAGAAAAAACAAATTCAAAAAACTGAAAAAGATATTGAACAAAAATTGTCCAATGCTGAAACGGTCCACACATTCCGGTCCTAAATCAATGGGTAAAGTTTGATCAACGAATGCTGCTACGACGATTGAAAAATTCCTTGAAACTGCGAGGTGATATCTAAGAGCCAGTAATATTTCAGATAAATCTTATCTTTGTACAAATTTTTAATAAAATTTTTTAATTGATAAATCATCAAATTTTGACTCTGTATTAGAGTCTCTAATGCGTGCGTCCGTTAACTGTCGCCATATATTTATCAGCAATCCACGCGCCGGTTGGACCGGCGCGTTCGTGCGCAATTTTGTCCTGGTGTGTTGCGCTCCAAATCAAGGATGTAATATTAAATGAGTCGGGGCCTTGCCGCATCCAACTGAGTTTCACTCGATCTGAATAAAAATTTCACCATAATGGTTTTACTGTAATGTGGGGTGCGTCTTCCCGATAGTCGGACCAAATGACCATCGGGAAGACCCATCCCAATTTATATGCAACAAAATAGTATTGACTCAACGTACCGTTACTGCTACCCTTTATTGAGACACTTTGAACCAACGTAAGACACCAAAAGCTCACTGCTACTAAAATTATTATTTGTAAAAGTATCAAAAATGAAAGTTTAATTCGTTGAATGGTTTTCATCTCCATATTCGTGGAGATTTTTGTTTTTGAGATTTAACTGAAATTCGATAGAAACGAAGAAAAACTTCTTTACTTATATTTAAAAGTCATAGGAAGGAAGCATGACTTTAGTCACGGCTTCTCGACGTTCGAAAACATTTGATAGAATTTGGTGACAGGTTTATCAAATAAAATTAATTCGCTTTCAAGCGTTACTTCCATATTTAATAAGCTGATAACAACAACGACGGAAAGAATTTCAGTTATGATTCGAGCTGGTTCCACGAGACCCTATGGTTTTGAGCATGCTCCCTTGGGCCTTAGAACGCCCCCTACAGGATAAGGGTGAGGCCCTAGTTTTAAATACAACGCAATTGCTGGTGACTTTCTATTCAACCGGAAGTCACTGGAAACAGAAAAATTTAAATCACGAAAATGCAATCGGATTCTTTCGATATCTTGGCCGGAAATGGACCGGAAGTAGATGTTCAATTTTTAGCCTCAGGAAACTGGGAACAGTACTTTTTGGCTTTTTAAATAGTTTATTACCCTCCTGGTATGTGAAAAGCGTTTCAGAAAGGAAAGACCAAAGTTCGAGAAAATACAGAATGAGCGAAAGTGAAGATTAATTGAAGCATTTAAGACAGCTTGACATTTTTGAAAAAGTGACCGTCACTTAAAAGGACTGGGTTAATTTAATTTTATCAATCGAAGAATCAAAATAATGAAAGCCGCATTTCTGATTTTTCGTGAGTAACAATTTCTGATGGCTTTGGGGGTTTGCAGTATAGGGGCCGACACATTAGAGTGGAACATCCGGTGTAGAACTTGCAAAATCATATGAAAGTGTTCCTTCTTAATGTGTGCAAGTTTCAGACCGGGTGTTCCTCTAATGTGTCACCTCCCTATATAACAAAGTACGGTGTTTATTGACCAAATTATTAAGCTTGTATTATGGCAATGAATATGGATCAATATATCAAAGATTTG
>SCLD01065303.1:0-15512 GCA_004367895.1 Oikopleura longicauda | reverse complement strand
ACGTAGCTTTTGCGAGCAATGTCTATTCCTTCGCTGTCACCGTCTGTCTTAGAGCTGGGATAATTGACGTTCATCCATGGTGTCCAGTAGTCCGTTGAGTCCGCACAGTACTCTGTGAGATCTTGGGTCATCGGCGTTGTCACTGGTTGACCTGTTGTTGTAGTTGCTAATGTTGAGGTTCGGACAGTTGATGTTGGAATGTGAGTTGTTGTTGTAAGTGAACCTCTCGTAGTTGTTGCACTTGTTGTTGTTTCAGTAATTGGAACAGTTGTTGTCGTATCCACAGTCGATGTTCGCCTTTGCGTTGTTGTTTTTTGCGTCGTAGTAGCCTCGTTGATTGTCTTGGTTGTCGTTTCAATGTCGACACAGGGTTCACCAATACAGTTGTAACCACCATTCACACAGAAACATTTTTGACAGTCGTCAGAAAGAGCGGGAATGAATTCACCTTCTTGGTACAAGACTCCGTTCATTCGTCCACACGTACAATCGTTTTCAGTCACGCATTGATTAACATTTTCATCCCAAAGTGTTCCATTGCCACATGTGCAGCCTTCAACACACTCACCGGCGTTACAGTTCTTGCTCAACTGCTCATACTCGAATCGATTTTGACAAGTTTTTGGACAAGCGTCAAGACATGAGTTGAATTCACTCGGACAATTGCCACATTGCATCGGACAACGCTCTTCAGATCGCCACTCAACAACGACATTTCGTTTTGCGCATGCTTGAGCATACGCCGCAATTGCTGTACAAGCACACTCACAGTCACCGCCACTATCGCAACCACAAGCATCAAAAACACACGCTTCGTAGTATGGAATCGGAGCAACTTCATGGTGACATGAGCTGAAAATGCTGGAACGAATCACCGAACACGTTGATTGTGCCCACTGATGACGATGAGGATGCAACTGACACGTGTCAATGACGGGCTTAGCTTTTGGACAATAACCGTACAGTTTCCAAGAATCACCAAATACACTTGGCACTTGCTCTGGAGGACCCTTCGATGGCGTGGTGAAATCGTCAGCTTGATCATCGTTGTAGTTTCCGCAGAGACCTTCGACAAATGACTTGTGCTTTGGTGCAAGACTAACAGAGAGTCGTGTGCCACGATCCCATTTGAGCAAAAAGTCTTCGTTGCACTTGATAAATGAGAAGAGACCACTCTCCCAGCTTGTACATAAACTTGGAAGGCTCAGATTGTTCAAATCAGAATGTTTGTTGATTTGGATAGACGTTCCGTTGTAATTCAGTTCAATGTCACGGGTACAGGTGACGCCGCTTGAACCACAAGGGATGTTTTTCGAAGCAATCATCCAACCAACGCCATTCCATTGTTCATTAGTTTGAGCAAAGACGTAGGAGCATGAGCCTTGGAATTCATATCGTTTGCCGTCAAAGGTGGTATAATGCGGATCGCCGTATACGGAGCAGGTGCCCCAGCATGGCTTTGATGCACAGTCAAAGTTGCCCTGATTATTGCAGACACAGTCTTCGCACTCGGTACTAATAACTTGACCAAGTGAGTAACTCTGGCCTCCATGAAAACACGGGCACTGATTTGCTTGGACACATTCACCGTTAGCGTAAACTAGTCCTTCTTTACATTGACAACCGGCTTCACACTCTTTCTTTGAGCACTCCTTATCATCTTGAATATGCATGTTTGAACAGTGCTGTTGACAACCCTTGCACTCGACCCATTCCATTCCAGCTGGACAGACTTGATTTTCTAAGCACGTCGCTTTGTCAGCAACACAATCCCATTCACCATTATTGCATGAGCACTTCAAGCAACCCTCCGACTTGGTTGTGCCTGATTCGACCAGGCTTCCGTTGTGGTGACAGGTACATTGATCAATGTTTACGCACGTCTCACCATCCCGATCAAGCATAAGTCCGTCGGGACAGAAACAACCTTCAATGCAAGTACTGTCGGTCGGAGTGGCAGCGGCACCGCAGTGCAGTTGCTCGTCCATAGGCGCACACTGATTCCACACTGTTTGCCCTGGACACTTGGGCATGCACTCAGCGACTGTTGAAACATCCAACTGAACACCGGCCTTAGCGCATGATCGAGCATAATCAGCAATGGCACCACATGCACCATCTTGTGCCATTGAGACGGAAGCACAAGCACAGTAATCGTATGTACATGCACGGTAAAACGGCTCAACTGAGACAACATTGTGGCAAGCATCAAACGGCGCCGACATCAACGAGGCACATGAAGCCAAGGCTGAGCTTTTAACTTCGACGTACGCTTCACAAGGGTGAACACGGCCGCGCTCATGTTCGGCTACGAGTGGACAAATGTCAAGACCACGCCATTCATTGCCAAATTCAGCCGGGGACTGAGCTAGGGCACCATCTGGAACGCGGAAATCATCGCCCTGACGATGGTTTAATGTGCCACAAAGACCGGCGACTTGATCGCGAAGTTGGTGGGCGGCATGCACGTAAATGCGATCCTTGCCATTCCAATAAACGGTGATTCCAACTGCCAGTTGAATGCGTTGGACAACATTTGAGCTCATCTCGATCACAGCATCACTGACTGTTGTTGGATACGATGTGATGACTTTATCATTGACAGTGGTCACAAAACCAGCTCCCATTGTAACATAGTCATCACCCAGTCTGATCTCGAGCGACTTGTGGCACAACAGCTCAACATGCTGCTCGCACTTGTCAAATTTGACAAAAATTGCCCATGGCGCCTCGCCCTTGCCTAATTGCGTTGGTTCGACCAGTGTGTAGGCGCATTCACCAACAAAGTCGAACTGTGTTCCGTCGAAAGTGGTGAAGTGATTGACACCAGCCACTTTGCAAACCGATTGACATTCCATCTCAGTACATGACCAGTCGCCACTTTCGCAAAAACACGTGTTGCAATCTTGCTTGATCGATGATCCGGGCTTGTACTCTTCGCCATGCGAGTAACAGGGGCATTGGCTTGGTTTAATACACTCGTTGTTGTGCAAAACAAAACCATCGGGACAATGGCAGCCGTCAACGCACGTTGAGTCGCATTTGAAGGCGTGCCGTTCGCACGTCTGTTGACAACCGGAGCCGCATTGCTTGTAGACAAAGGATGGTGCGCACTGAGCGGGACATCTTGTTGCAGTGCGCCACTCAACATGCGTACCGTGACGGCTGACCTCACGGAAATACTGAGTAGCGGTCGAACAGAAACCATCGCGACCAAGACAGAAATCGTTGACGCACACTTGAATCCATGCTTCGGGATCAACAGCTTGATTGGCGTCAATGAACTCGAGCGAGCGAAGCTGGGCACATTTCCCGCGGGCAATGTCAAGCTCTTGGGCAGAGCGGGTCGTACATTGGTGGTGTTGGTACAGCGTGGGGGTACACTCGTCCTCTGGATGTGGCATTTGCCAGGAGTTACCGAGGACTAACGCACTCTCGGTCGTCTTCCCGTCCATTGTGATGCGATCGTTTTTAGCATTTTGATCGAAATTACCACATAAGCCGCAAGCACGTCCCTTGAGTGCATCAGATGGCTCAATCACATAACCATCGCTGCCATCCCATCGGATAATGGTGTCGAACAGATTGACAATTGTTGTTGGGCCGTTTTGCTCGAAAATGACGCCCGATACCACTGACGGGATTGTTACCTCATGTAGTGACATCGTGCCCATCACAATGCGTCCCTTGCTCATCACGATTTCCTGACCCGAGAAGTAAACGCGCAACTCGTTTGAACCCGTGTTCAAATGCACCGAGAAACCATTGTCCTCGCACTCACCGGTCAGTTTGTACGTGCAGCCGCCGGCAAACGAGTACATCAGGCCATCATAGGTCCGATAGTGTTGACCAGCCCAGGCTAAACAGACTGGTTCGGCCGGAACGGCATCAGGATAGTAGAAATCAGGCGTAATGGTCTGACCATCGGGCAGAGAGCCCTTGACGATACAAGTGGGCAGCGTTGCGGGTGGTGGCGACCATGATCCTGTTAGAAGTGATTATTTGCGGTGGCGTGACTACACTCACCCTGTTCACAAGTGAACTGGTTGTTAGCGGCGCTGGCGAAGGTGAGACCCTCGTGACAAAAGATTTGACAAATTTCTTGACCCGACGAGGTTATCGAGCAAGTGGTCTCGGCATTGGGCGGTGGTACCAATACCGGACAGCGTTGACTGGCCACGAGACTTGACGTGGCCAGCAGTAGCAACCCGTGTGGGTTCATTCCTGCTTTTGTTGTTAGTTCTTCCCTTGTTTTTCACGTTTCACCTAAAAAAGTTTATTGTTTATCATGCAATCACTTTTTTTCTAACTTACTTGTAGTTTATATTGTTCTGACAGGGACACCGCATCTGATCAGCATTTCAGCTTCTATTTATTGGGCAGCCACTTCCCCCTTGACTTGTCCCGGATTTTCTCACCCTATTCTGACAAGGTTCACACCATAAGCCATTTCCGAGTGATCTCGACACTATCCAAGTTATCCCAGCGACGTAACGCATTCAAGCATGTTCTAAAACCGGCATGTTCCTGAGCCAATCAGGATGTTATTTTCAGGAGTAAAAACATTATTGTTCCAAAACAGCCGAATTAACTCGAAAAAATCTAACGAATGTACCGCAAAGCATAACAAAACCCTAAGGTATATTTTATCAATAAGGGTCTGTTGTCTGGTTTTTGAAAAACTCACCAGTTTAAAATATTGGAAAGTGCAGAAAGCTGCTAATTTTTATTGAGTCTCCAAAAATACGTTTCTTTGTCCTTTCCTGGCCCAACTTACAGTCACAATATAAAATATATAGCCTCAATATAAGGACAACTTAAAACGCTAAAACCACAGAGCATGCGGGGTAAGCGCCGAATCAAAATCAGCAAATCTGTTTCCTCGATCCTCCTCATTTCGTTTTCTTTTTCTGGCGTGTAATGAAAAAATGCCTATGATCAGTTGAGTAGTAATTTTCGACTTTAGCTTTCGTCGACTGGTTTTTCCGCGCCAAGTCGACGGCCGCGCACTGATAACGTCAGTGGCGACTTATGTCGTTCCTTTTTCACTTCCAACTCCGTTCGCATTTGGCCTAGCGCCAGGCTCGAGCCGTCGTAAAAAACCAGCACGCGGCGCCTAACGCATGCTGCATCCTCACTAGATCCCATCCACTAGTGACTAGATTGAGCTCTCTGAGTCGCGCGGCGCGCTGCGTCTCGCCATCCACTGCCGCGAGCGTCAGGCGCGCAGAGTTACTAATTCGGCCTGGGCTTCTTGGTTTCAATAGTCGAAAACAAACGACACACACACATTTTTTGTGAACAGCATTAAAAAACGTTAATTTGAACACAAACACGCAGAATCAACCAAATATCAAACCCTAACAACGGCTAAGAGAGAGAATCATAACCAGATAAAGTAATGAAGCTCTTCACTACCATCTCGCTCATTTCAACCATCAACAGTAAGTCAACACGGTTTCTTGGGCTTAAGCCTGGTTCAGTTCTTCCCCAACATTAAAACACTATTTTGTGTATTTAGAGACAAAAAGAGCAAAAATACCTTGCGTGAGAAGAACGCAACAAGTTGTACAATCACGTGCAACCACACGTCGTTTTTTGTGTTGTCCAAAAGAAACCTGACAGATGGCCACCTAAAAAAGGCCAATAATTCTAAAGCCAGGAGCTTGTATACAGTTTAGTGTGTCCGTGTTCCGCCTATTAAACAGTCGATTAAAACGTGGCAATCGTTTGCCTGTGATGTGACACTGCTTTGTCAAGGGGATTGTTTGACATGATCATGTCTGCGCTCGGCTAAGCGCTCATTCTGTTCTTTTCAGGTCTCGATTTGATCGTCAAATTGGGCGAGGACCGGGGCAAGTGTCGTCGTCCGTTCATTGATCAGAAGGAGTTTGTGACGTCAAAACGGGGCAAAATAATCGACAAACATAATTTGCATTCTTGTTGCTCTTTTAAATCGTTTCAACGTCGCGATGACGATCGCTGCTTCGGCCAGGTCATACGGTGAGTGAAAAATGGTGGTGCGCTATTTTGAGTGAAAATAATCGTCCCCGTTAGAACTTTCTCATACAATTCAAATGAGAAGGACTGTTACCCGGTTAATATTCGCGCACTGTGCCAGGACGAGGCGAATTTTTCCAAGATGAACCTTTTCCGCAGTCGCAACAAGTGCACCCAAACGTGCATGTCCTCAAGTGACAACAATGGACGACGAACAGAGCCCAATAGCAACAGTCAACGCGAGCCCCAGCCTCATCGAGGTCCTTCTCTGCTCGATCGCGATCGCAATCGCGAAAGTTTAATGAGTGAGCTTGGTATTGGACCAGCACCAGCGGCGCCCAACAATCCCTTTTCAATGTTTGCTCCGCCGATGACTGGGCGCAGTGTGTTTGGTGCTGATCCGAACCGGGCCGGACACAATGAGTACTTTAATCGACTGAAGGAGATGCACACGCGCGGTGGTAAGAAAAAACACACGAGCAAAGCTTTGACGCGTAATTAGGCCGCTTTTTGACGTCAGACCCAAAATTGTACTGATTTTCGTTTTAGGCTACAGAAGCGAGTTTCAGCTGGATGCGGTCACTTTTGACGCTGGGACTACATTGGACGATGGGTTAGTTTATAAGCACCATTTATACTCAACCTTACACCCCATTTTTTAAGTCGCCCAAAATTATGTCGCAAACAGATGAAACGCGGCAAGTTTGATGGCGATTTGCCTGCTCAATTAAAATGGTATGTGAGCTTTAATTTTGAGTGTTCAATGTCGTAATCGATTGAAGGTATTACAATATTGACACGAACACATGCAGCGAGTTCTACTTCAATGGCAAAGGGGGCAATGAAAATCAATTTGACTCGCATGCGCAGTGTATGAGCACTTGTTATATGGAAAGTGTCGAGTCAGAGGAAAACGCTACAATGGTGAGCATTCGGCCTAACACACTGTAAAATTACTAATCTCCGCTCCTCACTCTTTAGATTGAACGCAACGAGAAAACAGCACGTGCGTTCAAATCCAAAATTGGCGAGTATGGCTTCAAGGAGCTGCTTGTCGCCGATCTCTGCTCACTGCCGCCGCCAACATCATTTTGCAATACCCAATCTGGTATGTTATCTGTTGTCTAGGTCTCTGACTGGTTTAACGCGGCATTTTCAGTCTCGAGCGTCTACTACTACAATGCGGAGACTGCCAGTTGTGAGGTGTTCCTGCTTGGTGATTGCGGCACTGATTGCGCACCTGGCGAGTGTAACCGCTTCACGACATTGGACGATTGTAACTACTATTGCGCTTGATCTAAATGTGGAACAAAAGCAGACTACACACACACACTGTACACAAATCAAGACGACGTTATTTTTGCCAAAAATAAATTAACCGGGTTTTTTTCGCGACATAACGTAAGTTCATTAGTTCAAGTTGTAGGATGAGCGCAGAACTTGATTCAAGTTGACAGGTTCCCCACACATACATTAAAGTATGATTAAGTGCGACAGACTGTTTGGATGTGTTCTACTGTAAAAACGAGTTCAAAATATAACCAAAGAGTTTGTGGTGCCACTCTCCAGATATCTGGACAGAGCTCTCTTTAGCGTATAAATGAAGAAACTCGTGATTTGTTTAAACATGATAATGAGCGCGGGATGGAATTTAAAATGGCTGAAAACCGGCAATCCCTTTTATCGCGAAGTGCACATTCACGATAAGAACCCCGAAAAAGGGATATGGTGTGATGAAGTAGTAGTGTTTTAATAGTCAAGTCCTCTTTAATTTTCGCAAGTCACCATCACCGCTGCCGCCGTGAAATAACACCAAAATAAGCACTTTATAATGATATGGTCCGCTTGCTGTCAAATAACGACTTCATGGAGAAACAAAAAGGCCCGTGATTTTTCCCGGATTTTGATTACCCGTCTCGGTACGTATTTGCGAAATCTCGCTCTTACAGAAGCGGACAATGGTTTCAAGTATGCAATGTCGGATTTGGTAGATCTCTCGATAAACCACTTCATGGCACATTATGAGTTAGAAGGGAATGGTTAGTCTCTTTTTTCGGATCAGTTTCGTATCAATTTTAAGGGGCTATGAACCCCGACGACAAGGACAAGGAAAAGGGACCAGAAGATGCACACAAACACGCGGAACACCAAGAACCAAATCATATTCACCATGAACATCAGAATCATACTGATATGACGCACACACACTTTGTTGGCAAACCACTTCATTTACTGGGTTTTTAATCCGTTCACTGAGTTAGCATGAATAAACTGAATGTTGTTTAAAGTGTTGATAAGGTTGAAATTTATTATTATAATTCGAATATACTGTTCTTTTTCTCGCTGTCGTCAAGTTTAATTAAGAGTAATAGAAAATGAGTAGAAGACAAGGCAATGAAGCTGTTGCCCTGAAGAACATATACTCCAACAACTTACTGTATTTGGTAAATAGGACATTTTTATTGATACTATTACATTTTAAGGCTTTTAAAGCACCACCTTGCACGGCAAAACTTAACAACAGGCGTGAATGAGGAAGTTAAACATACAGTATACGAAGTTGACAGTCTTTTTGGAGACAGACATAAAAGACTAAAATGGAATGATAACGATTATGCTTGTTTCTGCTGTTTCACTGCGCAATGTCATTGAGCGACAGTTTGCCTTTTTTATAATGCTCCACATGCCGAATCAGTTCGGTGTAACCAACGTTTGGATAGTGCAGACAAAGTGTTTCTTTCGGGTGCTCTAAAAACAAGTTGGTAAAAAGTCTATCAATCACCAACCCAACCTTTACTCCACTCTAACTCGGAGATTGATAGTGGATCATTTAGTTTCGCCTTTCGCCGCATGATTCCAACATAGTACATGTCTTCAATGCGCAAGTCGTGACGATCAGTATTCGCAGCTGCGTGATATATTGCACGGGCGCTGTGATTTATAGTAAGTCGAGTGACCTGAATTTAATCTTTTACCTCTGGGCCGTTGCTGCCATGCACTGACCGTTGCAATAGGGCGGTATGTCGTAGACCACGGGCCACTGATCGTGCCAAATGTAGTACTTGCCAAAGTACGGGGCATGCTCAAGGTGAATCGGCTCACCGCGCAAGCAAATAATTTCATCATCTTTTCCGTTAAATATATGATCAAATTGATCGAGTCGCACAAGAGTATCGTCGTCGATAAATGCCACATACTTGCTTTTGGCGCAGAACTCGTTAAAGTACTGATATCCGAGAAATGTTTTGATTGGAAGATTGTCGTACGTGTCTGACTAAATACTATTGCATTCCATCACCAGTACTCAATTACCTTCAAAATCGCCGACAATAATATCTCCGTTGCGCGCCGCCTCCATCTTCAAATCACCGTCCAAAACGTGGCCCTTATCATCGTGGCCAATCAGAAAATACAGGTTGATGTCATTTTTTGGACGCATATACTTGGCGTACTCGCGAATGGCCTCGCGATTAGACTTTGCTGAGTGATTTTTTGAGTAGCGTGCCGTTTTGACGAAAACCGTCAGTGGGGAGTTGCAAGGGTGGGTTGGCTTGTGCAGGTAGCCCAGTTTCGGTTGCTCGACATTGCGTTTATAGATGACGGGCAGACTATCGTTTTTAAACGTTGGCAAACTCATGATCTTGGGCAGGTTGGCGGTTTGAACAAGTGGCATTTCACCGCTTTGTTTCCCCATTTTAACCTGGTGATAAGTTCGCGCATCGGGCCGCAGCAAGTTCGACATTGCCAAGTGATACTGTAATTGGCTGCAAACTTTAACTTTAAGATTGCATCTGAAACACGTGTTTTCGTCACTTATCTCCGAATAAATTAGAAAAACTTCAGTACAATGAGCCATTCCTGTAGAAAGCATGATTGCCGAATTCCGGTCAATGCGTACTGATGTTGTCTCTTCTTGTGTGTGATTAATTCAAGCAACTCCCGATTAAGAATGAACCTATTTGACGGCGATCCCACCATACAGTGTCGCTTATTCTGATCCGGTGCATCGCGACCGATGACAATGCCCGAGTTCAACGTTGTCGAATTCAAATCACACTTCTTCTCGCATAAGTAAAAAATCGGATTGATAAATTGAACATCCGCTTCGTTGGCAGACTCGTCAATTTTTTCAATGCCATCGAGATGGCGCACAATTTCAGTATTGCGCGTCAAAACCAGAGTTCGCGGGAACTTGGCCAGCTTGAGCACGAGTGCCTCGGGCCAGGGATAGGCCCAAAAGTCATGTTTATAGACGTCGTGATGGCCGATGTCGACGTCATCTTCTGTGTAAACGTAAATTACATTCAAATCAATATGTGGGTACCGAATTGCAAGATTGCGATAATTTTGGCGGTGACCTTGGCGCACATTTTTGCCCAACTCTTCATTGCCAAACGGCTCAAACACGTGTAGGATAGACAACTGGAACGTCTTTTCCACATTTTCATACGCCAAGCCCGGATCGACAACCTCAACAACATCGACCCTGTTAAACCTTGATTTCGGTTTTTGTGTTTGAATCAGTTTCTCTGCCACTTGCACGTTCTCTTTTGGCGGACTTTCCCTGCATAGTAGGAAGATATTGAGAAAAATCGACCAAACCAGTAGCACGCGACGGAACAGTTTAAACCGATTCATGGCAAAGTTTGGGACATTTGGCCCGGAATAAATCATTTTAGAATTCAACAGGAATGTCCGCGCATGTTGCATTCACTGACATTACCGGTTTATAAGAGGGGAGGGGACGTCAGCGTAAGATCAATATCGGCGGCGAAGACATCAACGGAGATTTGTGGCGTATGTTTGTTACAAAGTTATAACCCAATAGTCGTGAGTCAAGACACAAGTCTGATAGACATTTTTTGTCAAAAAGCATGGTTTATTTACATTGAATGGAATAAATTTGTTTCTCGCGATGACCATATCTCCATATCAGTAGCGTGGCGCGGCACCGTACGGAACATGTGGCGGATACGCGCTTGGCATTGGTGGCAAACGTCGTCTAGTTTTCACGGTGTTAAACAAAATACAAAAAACAAATACTCACTTGAGATCGTCATTCTCACGTCGCAAGCCATCGTTTTCGGCGCGGAGCATGTTTGAGCGTTGCTTCTCACCCTCCAAGTCGCGCATGATCATTTGGTTCTCTTGCGAGAGATGCCGGGCGCGGTCCTTCTCCTTGCTCAGATTGTGCTCAAGCATGTCAACCTTGTAATCAATTTGAGGGGCGGAGCGGGGCGCTTGATGGTGGTGGTGCTCGTTATAAGTCGGCTAGTTCAGAAATGTTAACAGCTTGTAGCGTACGCGTTCTCACTTTTACCTGGTAACGTGGTCTTTGTCGAGTCATATTGTACAAGTCATCAATTTCCGGTCGATAACCTGATTATACTGGACTGGCTGCATTTCGATCTAAAAGTACTGTACTTACGCTTGTCAACGGTGTGCATGCTGCGTTCAAGTAAATCTTCAAGTTTTTGGATAATTTTCTCCTGTTCCCGCACCACTTGCTCAGCACGTCGCACGTCATCCTTTGCCTTCATCATTGATGCAACATTTGGCTGCTCCTGGACAATTGGAGCCAATGCATCGGCAGCTTGCTTGTTTTTGGCCGCTTGTCCAACCAGCAAAGCTCGTAGCTTTTCATTTTCTTCGCGCTCCTGGCGATACTTGGCGCGTAGATTCACTATACCAACACGTAGTTAATTTGACACAATTTTATGTGTTTGCACATCGTTTGCAATGCTTTACGAGTTGAGTGATTCTATAACCCACTTCTAAAAAGCCCTGAGAATTCAGATACTTGGGGATTTCCGTTTTCCCTGCTGACCCCGAGAAACAGGGGTCACATACGAATTGGGTCACACGCTGAAGGGCGAAAGACACAATCGTTGTTATAATATGTCATGATAGTAATCTTCATTCGATGGCACTATCAGTCGGGTTTTATCCCAGACCAAACACTTTTGACATATCGGATCCAGTATCTAATCTCTTAATATCAATATTCCCTACCATAACACAAAACTCCATGCAACATGTAGAGTGAAAGTGAAACTGTCCTTCACTGATACTGTCACCCCGATGGCACCCGCATGGACTGTGGCCTACTTACACAGGGAATCATACACTTCTTCGTCATCGATCTTACGCAGTTCACTCTTCACCACTTCGCTGTGCGCTTTTGGCGGTACCGCGGATCGAGGTTGATCCAAAGCCAGCTCATCAATTTTGCCTATGTTGAAAAAAATATTATTTCCTCGAAACTTTATTTATAGATTAAACCTAGAAGCTCATTGTTCTGTTGCTCCAATGCATCCTTTGCCGCTTTCATCGCATTGTAATCCCGCGCCATTTTCTGAATGATCATTTCACGCGAGGCATTGGTGGAGGCTGGGTGCTTTGTTTCCTTTTGGGACATTCTCTGCAGTCGTCTGTAGTTTTTTGTATTTGATGACCGAGATATGGAGTAATGATAGTCAAGAGTGCCCGATGTGCTTAGTGCGAGTAGTTGTGTACATAGAAACGCATCTACCATCCTAAATGCCTTTTAGTGGCAAAAAAGTCCTTCTGCAGCCTTCAGAACTGTATTATTTTAGTACGGACCTTGAGACACGGATCAGACGCTGAACCTGGGCCGGAAACACTCCAGGAAATCATATGTTCAATTGCTTACTAACTCTCAAGTTATACTTCCTTGTTTATACATCTACAATGGTTTCTACAATTTACGTGTTGTTACTAAACATTACTACTGCCAGAGTCGTCAGACGGAACGAGCTCCCTAATAGTAGCATCCGATTAATAGCCAACTCACCAAAAGCTGGTTTGACATATCGGTCCGAGCTGTTGGCGGTGGTAGTGACACAGGTGCAACCCTGTTTGATGTGGGCCGAATCGACATGGCTCTGTCAGGCTGTATGGTAGGGGGCTTGCTCGGCACATGAATCGTTTGTTGAATCGATGCCTGATACTGTGGGAGCGTTTTCTGTTGGTAACTTTCCGGGTTGACAGACGACGGGCCCTGCGGAACGGTCAAGGGCTTGTAAGTGACCGTACTGATGAGAGGGATTGACATATGGTCCTGAGTAAGTTAATCAATACATTTCCCGTGTAATCCCATTTTCCTGTGCGCAATACTGGACGCTGGCTTGGGCGTGGGCGCTTTCGGTTCGCGAAATGCGATTAAATTGACCGTTTCACCATTGAGAAAACCAGGCTTTATTTCCATGATATCAGGATGGAAGGCGTCTACCGTCGCTGGCTCCATGTTGTGCTCCCAGTAGCCAAAGGGTTTGGGAGGTGGTGGAGCTGGAGCCGGTGTCGCCGGTGCTGGTGGCACGATAACTGGCTCGACAACTGGTTGTGGTGGTGGCGGTGGCGGTGTTTCCGGTTTTGGCTCATCTTTAGGTGGTTCTTCTTTTTTCTTGTCCTTAGAGCTTTTATCCTTTGAACTCTTGTCCTTCGAGCTTTTGTCTTTCGACGAACTTTTGTTCTTATCAGATTTACTTGAATCGGTCTTGCTCTTGTCGTTTTTATCGTCGGCTTTAGACTCTTTCTTGTCGTCTTTATCCTTTAGTGTGATGGGTCAAGCGAAAGAATAGAAAGGCTTTTAAAATGTCATCTTCAATCCACATTCCTTCGAGCTGCTACTACTGCTATTTCCCATGTTTCTCTGTATTTAGAACAAACCTCGTTAGATTTTATGCTTTGTTTGAGAGGCAATAGTAGTTGGGCCTTAGCTGTATCGCTTAGGACTAAATGGAACACACATGCATAGTAACGAATTACACATCGAGTCAACAAATGCCAAGATCGACTCTATCTACTCCGATAATGAGCGTCGATCACTGTTGATTCTAATTCTGAAGGACAAACACAGAACTTCTTGTCTGTCTCGCGTGTGTATTGACGTGTATTTGGGAAATGGGTAGCGAAAACACAACTCTCAGTAGTACTGTAGGAACAGAAGACTGACATTTACCAAGGACACGGGTATGACAGTAAACTACCGAAGTGTAAACCAAGCAGCGCCAGTGACGTGAATTATGCAGGCCATGTTTGAACAGCTCAGGAAGTACAGTCTAACTTGGTGGACACTCACACAACATCCTGCATCGCAAGGCCACCATGACCACGGCAGCCCGCAACGGTCCGCGGCTTCAAATCCGACCGCATGCTCACTCGAATGATGATGAGGGATACTGTACTGGTTGAAACACTTTTTTTTCTGCGCTCCATGTACAATGAAAGAGACTTTACCTTAGCTGTCAGCGTCAGTTATTGTGTTCATTTTCTCACTCTCTTCCTCCCTCATTTCTGCTCCTCCTTCATGAGAATACAGAGAGAGAGAGCGACTGAGTCCATACACTCACACGAAAAACTTATTCTACTCGACGTTACATCAAGCAGAAGCGACGTAGAAGCGACCTATAATCGATTTCGTTTCTGTATATGATCTTGTGTCATTGACAAAAAGACAGGCGAAAATTTGTGTTTCGGTTGTAGCTAACGTCCGGGCATGATCCAATTAACATAAAGAGATTGATTACACGAACACACACACTAATCGAGAAGTAGCCATGGATCCATCAGAGTCGAGAAACGACGATAAAACAATTGACATGAATACCGTTGATAAAGGTAAGGGTTTTTTTCTGAAAATGCGAAGAGAGAAACGCTAAATAATTAGGCAAATTCAAAACACGCGTCGAAAAACACTTTCCCTCATTGAAACGCTTCACCGACAAGGACAAGCCCGATGCAAAGGATCCGCCACGGCCGACGACGCCGCGGGACGAAATGAACGAGAACAAAAAACTCGTCTTCATACTGTGACACGCCACACTGAACCCCACGCTGTGGGACGCGCTCACACTTTTTTTTGGTTGATAACGTCAAAGTAATAAAGATTGATTTAAACTTTTTTCATCATCGATAAACTGAAGATTCTGCTGAGTCAGACAGACACGCACATACTGCGCATTAGTTCATACTGCTTGCGCATTCGTATTAATTATGCACGATACTTTTGTCCGGTTCAATTAAATTTAAAGCCCAAGTTCATTGGGTCGCTCGCGGTATATATGAGCAGAAATTAAAGGTTAGTTGCGGCATGTCGAACTTGCTGACGATATTAAAAAATAAATTGCAACTGTGCCGAATGCAATAACGCAGATAATAAGTGTTGTGTCTAGACACTGGCGCAGGGCGCTAGGAGATTAGCTACAGCTAAGTTGTCATTCATTCATAACCATCGTAGTAGTCTGCTGTCTTCCTATAATCCCCCCTGCACAAATAATATACAGTAGTCTTTTTTGATGTTCGTTGATCGCCGGGGGCCGATTCGTACATTTATTACACGTAAAAAGTTTGTTTCTTATTTGGGCTCGGTTTAGCGAGATGTAATGTGTGTATGTAAGCGTGGTGGTGCGCGTGGTTGGTTGGTTCATCATTATTGTTTTAGACATGGAATTTTGACTACATTATTCAACAAATGGTCCACAATGGACCCA
>SCLD01065195.1:0-15519 GCA_004367895.1 Oikopleura longicauda | reverse complement strand
GAGACAGTCAATACGGACACTGTAAACAAAAACAATATATAAAAATGAGAGTTAATGAACAGTTGTTGGCCGCCATTGCACTTGCCAGTTTGTTTTTGATCCAGTTCAAAATGGGACGTACATTGGAAGGCTACCTCTTGAATGGGTCGCTTATCCGGACAAGTATGACAAGTGAGTGGGATGAAAGTGGACTTGCAATCACTATTGTCGTCGTTTATTATATTATCACGTTTAATACATATTGTTTGCCGGGCACTCAAGTAGTCGCCGTCTTGGCTGGCATGCTCTTTGGCTACTATGAGGCGGTGTTGATGGGCAAGGCGAGCTTGCGTTTTGAGCAAAGATGTAAACAGTTTTGTTTTAGTCTCTATCAACGTTGGAATTGGCTGCTGCGCCAGTTTCTACCTGTTAAGTTGGCTTGGGCGAGGGGTTTATTTGTTTGATGTGCTTCATTTGCGGTTGTATTAATTGATTTTGATTCACCCGTCCTGAAGAAAGCCCTTTTGCAGAGGCATACTCAGGCGTCACTTTATCGACTGGTCATTTGCAATTGACGATACGGATCGTGTGTTTTACTATCTTTTATTTTTGCGCTTATCTCCGTTTGTCCCAAACTGGTTCATTAATCTTGGTAAGTTCTCCTACAATTTATTTAATTTGCCAGTTTTCTTTCAGTATCACCGCATTCAAACGTGCCACTACGCATTCACTTCATTACCAGTTTGGTCGGTTCAATTCCCTTCAGTATCATGTACGTTTCCTGTGGCACGATCATTCACAACTATTGCATTCTCGGGCTGAAGTTAGAGTTAAAAGAAATTGGCATCTTGGCCTTGGTCGCCTTGTACTCGCTGATGCCTCTGATCCTGCGCATTTCGTTCACAAAGTACCACTCGCAAAGATTCAACTACAACGTTTGAGTGTACTCTTCTTTATTTCCTTATCGGAATAAAAATTCATCTTTTTTACAGTATATACAGTGAATGAGTGTCAGGATTTTAATGTGTCGACGCATCTAACCCCGATTGCACCACTAGTTTCTTTTTAACACGAACCAATCTCCATAATGGTATCATCGCAACACGTGAACGTGAATGGATTGTATGTTTTGCCACCGCAGCACTCCTTTCTGGTGCCATAACCGTCTTCCTCGGCATATGGGAAGCGATCGGGATTGGCGCCTAAGAAGGAAATAAAACACTGCGTCTTAAACAAAACTCAAGTCACTTACCACAACACTTCATGACTTTCTCGGTCAGTTTTTCTGAGCGCGATGAGCGCCCGTTGCGATAAGCCAAGCAGTTGTCCTTGTCGAAACCACCCCAGCGATTGTGATGGAGAATATTCCAGCTGAACTCGGCCTCACGGAGCTCATAGGCAAGTTTCTTGTCGCACTCGCAAATGTGACGCTTGCAGCTTCCCTCTGGATTGACTAAAATGGCGTCGTTAAACTAAATTCTAAGAGTTCATCAAAGATACTCACGGCAATTGATGAATCGCTCGCCAGTGACTTCATCCTCGAGAGCTTCAAATTTGTACGTAGACGTCATGTCACACTTTGCCTCGTGATCTTGACTGCTGCAATAGTGGCAACGGTTGTGTGCGCGACAAGCGGTATCGGCCTGATAGTTCACATTGGTAATTTAATCAACAAAATTCGTTTAATATTTACCTTGTCCATAGGGGCGCCGTTTCCAGCGTTCTCAAGCAGCTTGAAAGGGCCACTGGCAAAGCAATAGCAGCCATAGAAGCAAAACTTGCCGAAGAGTGGAATGCGTTGCAGGTAGACAATCATGTTCTTGACAAGTTTGAACTTGCGAATCATTGCCTTTTGCTCGTCACTGTACTCCTTGCGACCCAGGCTCGAGTCAACATACGAGTAAAGCACCTCAAACTCGCGGAAGATCTCATCATCTTTGTTCTCCGAGATGACGGCGCTAGTGTTGAAGTTGGCGAATGAACCCTCAAAACCATCTGGCACCACTTCATAGCTGTAGCGGTCAAAGGCGCCAGTTCGCGCCAACTCGTAGTTGTTGATCTTCGCTGCATCGTCGATTGAATCGATGCCATTCTCAAAGTTCTGTGCGTACGCGGCTGAGGCGACGAGTCCGGCGATAAGTTTCATCTCTGTGTGTGTTTATTTTGTGTTCCCTTTGAAAGTGATAATTAATTGTCTAAACCGACTTCGCCTTTGTATCAGCGGAACAGTGCATCATAATAGCGCTATTTTGTTTATTTCACTTCAACCCCGGTTCTGTTTCTATTCAGACATGCGAAAACATGCCAAGTGCGGGGTCTTGATGGCGTCTTTTGCAACATTTTCGTGACATTAAGTCAGTTTCACATTGAAACAATTATACTGATCCGACGGAAGTCACGGTTAGTGTCAACATCGCTGCAACTGTTGTGCGACGCAACAGGAAGTTGGATACCAGTTATGCGAATTTTAATTGCCGGTTTATTTGGTTCAGCTTAATTTCCAGCTGTAAATAAATACTGTTCAGAGTCAGCTTTTTATAACATTTTGACCGCCGACACTGCTCCAATTGTCACCACCAGACTCAGCACGAGCCAGAGTATTCCCTGTACCAAGAGTTAAATATGAGTAAGTGTGCTAGCGACCAACCCGAATCATTCCCGGAACGGTGAGTTTGTTGACTTCGTTAGCTGCTCCTGGCCATGAGTGCGGTCCCTGAACAGTTCTTGTGAGTGGTTTAAAATAAGGAAATACACTACCTGAAGTCGATACTGAGCGGCACCGGCTGACGAGAATAAGAGCTTAATTGCCAATGACGGATTCGACAGAAGCGTGGGCCGCGCGCCAAATTCGGCGCCAATATCGTCGCTAAAATTTGTAAAATTAACCATGTCAACCATGTATTGCAGTCCCACCAGTAAAGCAGCGGATCCGTTTGAATCGTATGCCTATCCGAACCCGAGTACGCGCTCATTTGATGGTTATTTCGCCCCTTGAACTCCGCCTCCATCTGCTCAGCTGGCGGCAGTTGCAAGTTACCGACAATGTGCTCGCAAAACCAGCGTGATTGCATTTCCGATATTTGAAGCAGACCACCCGAAGCTTTCTTGTCGGTTATTAGAAGGCAACCACCGTTGTTGCGCACGGTGGGTGTGTGTCTCACGCGGCGTCAAAATAAACAAGTTATATCATTTTAAAAACAACAAAACTCGGCTTTATATAAATAACCTCAGTCCTGGCTGGGCGAAGCCGATAAACGCAAGTGAATTGCCAGCGCTTTAACAATGGTTTTCTAATTTCAAGTGTCATTCGTGTAATATGTTTGAATTGGTGGCGAAACATTTCGGTCACAGATATATATCAAAATCGAATATATAATAAATGGCAGATGAACTTTTTAAAAAGAAAATCGGGCCTTGGTAGGAAGACCTGCTTGTAGAGGTTGACACTATTTTTCGATTTTGAATTGCCAAAAGCGGCAGATTTGAGATCCTTTGCCAAGAAGGGACAATCGACTTTGAATCCGGTACACATGATGACAGAGTCGAAATTATCTTTTTGGCCATCTTTGAATATAACGCCGTTTTCGGTGAAACTTGAAATGTTCTGCCGGATTTTGATATTGCCCCGTTGAATATGATGAATAAGTGTTGGCGAGACCGTTGGCTGAGACGATAAAATACGATTTTTTGGATTTAATCCCCACCACGTCGGATCACCCTGCAACTGCTTCACGACAAGCTCGGTAAACCAATTGGCAAAGCCCGTTGGCACCCATTTTAAAAAGGCACGCGACGCGAATTGATCAGTGGGCAGGCCAAACATGTAGTTCGGGTATATCCATGCGCCTGAACGCGTTGAGATTGTGACGCGATTTGCGCCCAAATCGACAAGATTGACGGCGGTGTCGACAGCCGAGTTACCAATGCCGACGACGAGAACGTTTTGGTTTTTGATATTGTTGTGAGTGGCATTCTTATACTTCTCCGAATGAATAAGGTGATGCCTGTACTGTTCTTGTTTCGGGAATGTCACATGATTGGCTTCAACGTGATGTCCTTTAAATACATAAGTAAGTTGACCTTTCTGTTGAGTCAATCAAGCATCGATGACTGACCGGAACAAATTGCCACATTCTTGGCATGGATGATCTCCTCGTTGCCGACCGGCTTCCACTTGCCGTCGGTAAGTTCAACATCGCTGATGTGCAAGATCTAAAATGCAACCTGATGTGGCCGTCAGTTCACTCGATTCCGAAACTAACCCACGTGCCATCGTCGCCTTTCTCGAGTAGATTGACTTGCTTTTTAAAGACCATTTTGTCCTCCAGGCTGTGATGCTCGACATAGCTCTTCAAATAGGCACGTAGCCGCGTATGATGACAGTAGTCAGGGTATTCGGCTGGCGGCGGGAAGTCAGAGAAGCTGTAGTTTTGCTTTGACACATTGATACAGGTGAAAGTCGTCACACCATAGTTTTGATCAGGTCGGTACGTCCATAAGCCACCAAACGTTTCAGTTCGTTCTCATTTTGAGTTTTATTTGACATTGCGAATGAGTCATCGTATTTACGATGCATAGGAAGAGAAACAAATTAACTTTACACATTATTATTATTGACCATGAACTTCATGGCGAAATTAAAACCGGCTAATTTGTATGATCCAAACACGCTTCTAATTCAATTTGACGAATTCAATTTTATTTACGATTGACTGTCTAAACAAAACCCGCTTCCTAAAACCATATAATCAATCCCATAATCCTTGCACGATTTGGCCATGGCCAGGCCCGAGATGCCGGATCCAATGATGACTGTGTCAATTTTCTTCATAATGCAACTTTCTCTCTCCTGAGACTGATCCAAACGTCGTCAAATCACTGACGTGGTGCGGGCCACCCCCCGATCGCGAGTTAATGATTACTTTAGAAGTAGTTTAAATATGTGACCCCAAATAACAGGGACTTGAAAATATATCCAAAGGTCTGGACCGTGATGAAACTTTGTATCAGATGATGGAAAAATTACTCAATTATATAACCATCAAATAACGGAAGCCATTACATTCGAACTTGACCATCATTTCACCACCATAATTCGTGAATAAGCAATGAGCTTTTTTGTATTAACAGACAAATCATATATCATGCCAATAAATCATTGAACGTCAGACTGTTCACACTCAGTCATTGGTCATCTGCGGTATTTGGAGCGGTGTCTGAACCGAAATGTGTACTTTGGGCCATTTTGAGTGAACTTACGAGCGGCGGTGGTGTTGAATAATGCGTGATTTGGCGATCATTTTGAAGCCCTCGTGATAACTTTGTGTTTGATTTACCACTTAAAATGATTGTGTCTTACTAGTATATTTGTAATTGATTAATATTTAGTACCGCTTAGTAATAGTGGATCGCAAATTATTTCGGGCTTGTTTTCTTTGAGTTGTTTTATCTTTGGAAGTGAGTTAACGGTTGGCATTGAGCTCTGGCGATGGGCGTAGAGTTCTTGATACTTAGCCACCACCACTTTTGACAGTGTATTGATCTCGTTTGACAGTTGGCGACGCTCGCGCTGCTTCTTTCGCTCTGTTTTTGGTGTGACAAACAAAACGCCCAAAAATGATGTTTACCTGCTTGAATTGTTTTCAATGATAAATGCATGAAAATGATCAAAAAGAAACAGGCAAGAAATAGTGCCGAGAAGTCAGCGTTTCGAGCAGCACGCGAGCGATGCTTCAGACGTAACCGCCCAATCACTTGATAGTAAATCTCCAAGTCCCATGCCGCCTTCGGCTTTGTCTGCTGCACTATAATGAGTCGACTCAAGATAAAAGTGTAACTCCAATCTCTTCAACAAAACCTTCAATCTGCGTTGGCATGGCCCCGTTCCCGCTCATGTTTTACTTTGGTGTTTATTTCGAACTGAGCTGTATATTTTTAATTCTATGCATACAGAAACCATGTTCGCGAGTGGGCCTTGATTGATGATACGAATAAGTCGGTCGTGTGGCGCTCATTTGGGATTATCGGCTTTTTAGTTTTTGATCATTTTCATCACCATCATCCTCATCATCGGATCGTTCATCTCTTACTTCGCCACCGGCAAGTGCTTTTTTGACGATTGCACAGATTGTGTAGAACCACATTACATGGAGCAGCTGGAGGACAATCAAAAACACAATAATGACGGTGTAGAAGGGGAATGGCTCAAAGGGCACTGACATGATGCATGTTTGGTAGACTAGTTTCGGGTAGTAGACCAGACGACTGGGGACATTGATTGAGATTAGCCATAAAATTCAATGTAAACACAAACCTGATAAAGAAAACCACCATAAAAATGACAAAATTGACTTCGGTTAGACGTTCGTATCCTGTAAGTGGGGTATAAACCGATTGTGTTTTAAATAGATCATCAATTAGAATGATAAAGACCCGTTCCAGCATACTTGGAGCTTTTTGCCAGTTCGAGGAACACATCGGATATGTCGTGGTACCACATGACAATGGCGCCGACACGTGTGAAATTGGAAATGTACGAGAGGGCTAGTCGAGGAAGTGGTTAAAAGGCATTATAATATCGTGACATTACTTATCAGTGAAATCGTCGCAATGTGATGCACCACTTGTTCAGTGAAGTCTTTGCGTTTTGTGTCTGAATAAAATTTGATGCAAAGAACAAGCTATGAGCTATTTACCGATAAAAAGCGTACACATCAGTGACAAGTAGAGTGCCAGCTCCATCATATAATAGACTTGGATGTTATCCTCCAGCGGCTGATACGGATAATCTTCCCAAAGTTCACCATCGCTCCGGCGCCATTTTGCATTGTAGAGACACTACAAACGCAAACAAATAAAATAAAAACACTTTTCACGAAAGACATGCCCATGTTCCATACGAACTCATCTGCATGTAGATGACGAGCCGCCAGACACTCTCGCTGAACTGTTTGGCCTTTTTAACATTTAACTTTTCGCTCAGTGTGGCGCCAATAATGGACTCGAAGGCGAATCGACCCAGGGTAAGAACGATTGAAAGTGGTATGGCTAAAACCAAATCACTGCTTTAGGAACGGTTTTAGACTAAGTACTTTGTTGAAGTCAAAATCAAGTCAATAAACCACCGTTACTGTGCGGTATCACATTGGCACTGGCACTTTTCGCATAATCCTCTAACTTCGCCCAGGTAACGCCGGCCGGCAGCCAGTAGTACTCTTCGGTAAACATTTTAAGTCTCTATATTTTGGGGTATGTCGTCAGTTTTTGGCGCGTTTATTCAAAATCATAAAATTGTGTCAAATCCAAACAATGGCTTCATGACACCAATAAACGGGGATAGAGGGCTACTACCGCATCATAACTACGCGCGTGAGTACCCAAACAACGAAAAAGGATAATAAACATTGTTCATTCATTGTCAATCAAATTACCGTGATCATCAATTGTTAGCTAACTTTTTTTGCTTGTTCTATTTGAAGGCGTGAACAGCATTGAATAATCAAATATTTATCCTGACAACTGATTCCACAATAGGCAAATATAATCCTTCTAAAAATGCACTGTATATAAAAGAATAGGATGATGGAACACAAAAAAAAGAGAACATGTGAGTTAAAAATTTATTTTCAATTTAGTTCAAAAGAAACTGTATGCGTTTTTTCTTCTTCTATGGTGTATAATTATGCTGTTAATTTATTAATTTTATAAATGCTATTTGATAGCGCGTATGTGTATGTGTGGTAAGAGTAGTTTTGGGGGTGAGTGATCTTATCGCACGAGATAATCCATATAATTATTGTAGTAGCCGATGTAATAGAGGTCTCTAGGCACTTTCAACTTCAATCGTTTACTTGATCTATACAGTATACAAAAGCGAACTTGGAATTTAAATATTCTATTATAGTAGTCCTGGTTGGGTTTGAGAGATAAGGAGATTGAGATAGGAGAAATAGAAAGGAATGACATTTATAAGAAGAAGTTTTACACATTATCCTGTGTTGATGCTGCCAGGGCCGTCTCGGGTACGAGCATCATAATTTCGCCTTCATCTTCTGATAATACGTCAACCTGAAACGACATCATTTAACCGTCAGTTCAACGAGCACACAATTAATCGTTTTGTGTCAAAACTTTTTTGACATTCACTTAACTTACTTGGTAAGTCTCGTTCACCGGAACACTATCGGGTTCGATTTTATCCCAGTGTCTGTAGGAGGGGGTTTCATTATTATAAATACGTATCAAAGTTGATAACATGTGTAAATCAACTTCATTTGATTTGGGCAAAAACCAAAAGCCAAAGTTTTGGTTTCGTTTACTTGGATAAACAAAATTTGCGTAGTCGCTTACGTTTTGTCACGTTTTTTCGCGCGCTCAACACAGTGATGCATCAGCTGTGTAGGCATCGTCTACGTTATTATCCAACGACTGGGCCGTCTGGACACCATTCTGGTGTAAATTGGCAACGGTCAGTGCCTCGGTGTAGCTAGTGCTGTCCGTACTTTTAAAATACTTTTGCTCGCTTTGAAAAAGTCTTTTTACTCGGTTCAACCACTCAATTCAAAAGTGTGTGTGTTTTTGTATCAATTCAAGAAACTCTATGAGACCCGTTTTCGTTCTTCATCATCCGCGATCCGATGCCACCGTTTCCAATGCTTCCTGAACAAAAAATCCACATTGATAAAGCCAGACGAGATTGTCGGTAGACGAGTAGTAGTAGGGTCGTGGGGTTTCTGCTCACCCTTTTTTGGCGTGTTCTTTGGAATCATGTTGTTGCTGCATATTGACCATCACATTGGCCTGATCAAATACTTGCAACGGCAGGGTCGTTGGTGGCGCTCGCTGTTGCAGTTGATGTTGCTGTTGTGAACTGGGCGTCGTTGATGCGGGCCCAGCCTGTTGGACATTAAACTGGGACATTTGCTGCGCCGAGTGCGATGGTTTCAGATGCAGTATTTTATGCTTGCCAATGCCCTTCGTCGCCTGTGGTGTAGGCACTTGATGATACATCGTCCCGCCACCGCCATCGCGCCCCTTTTCGGTGAACTGGTGCGGTTGATAGGCTCCATAGACAGAGCCAATTGGCGGTGGTTCGATCTCGTCGACCATTGCGGGTGGCAGTTTTGATGTACTTCAGAAATTGGGGTAGCCAATTATGCTAATAATAAAATTCCGGGATCATTACTGTTTATGTCGTTTTTTATGTTTTTTGATTTTCTTTTTAGATGATTCAAAACTCGATTTGAATAGTTATATTCAATCAAATAATCGTGGGTGCAATTCTGGTCCGAAATCGGTGACCATTAATTTGGCTGCAAACTAATTAAAAATAAGCTAACTATTGAAACCTGTGTATATCCGTGTATGTTCAGCGCATCCCATTGATCCTATGATATTAGCCCGGATTTAGATTACGAAGTGACAGGTTAAATTGACATGTTAATAATGGCACCAGAGTAGTGTCTCTGTGTTGTAGTGAGTGTGGAGTAGTGGCGTGTGTGCGTGTGTGTATGTTTGTGTGGTTACCCATGGCTTTGTTGATCAAGGATAAACGGTTGATGGCCCATGTGTGGTGCCTCGTGCAAGTACTGACGGCCGCGACGATAACGACGATCGCAGCCACAACAATTCAGTCGTCTTTAAAATGATGATAATTTTTGTTCTCAATGACAAGCAACTCACTGGCAATCGCAGCGTTTCATCAGCTTCCAAATGAGCTCGAGAAACTCGCACACGTTGAGCACACAACAGAGTATGCTAAAGAGGAACATGAAGTAGAGGAAAATCGTCTTTTCTTGAGGACGGGATGGGAAGCAATCGACAATGTTCGGGCATGGTTTTTGCTTGCATTTGTAGGTGGAGGGCACCTCGAATCCGAACAGATGCCACTGGAGGTACAGGAAACCAAACTCCAGATTGAGACGGACAAAGGTAGAGACCTGAATCATCGATGTTGTTAATGATGAAAATAGTATTGTTTGAATGATACAACGGAAGTTAAACTGTAGTTTTTAACTACAATAGACAATGAATATTTAATACATAGTAAATTTGTTACTCCTACTTACTACATAGAGTCGAAAGTGGCGATTGGGTTTTTTGATAATTTTAGTTATTTCCGGATCACGATGCGAAATGGCCGCATGCGGTGGGGGAGCTAGGGGCGCACCGGGTGGATGTGCTGGTGGCGCCTCGTTGTGATTGGTGGAAAAGGCGTATTCCGAGGCGAGCTCGCTATTGGTCGGTTTGCGTTGTTTCAATTGGGGCTGCTGGGCCGGGAGCCAGACGAGTACATTGTCGTGTGATAATTTTGATTTGGTCGGACCATATGGGGGCAGTGAGGCGGCAGTAGAATGCTATCATTATATAATTTTAACATTTTAACTCCTACGCCTTCTTCACCTTTTCAATTTCATCTTTTGTACAGAGTGGGGTAGTTTCGGGATCAGAATCGCTAGAATCGGCACGCGTTCGACGGGTTCGTGCGTTTGACTTTAATCTAAATGAATATACGGTCACAGACACTGGTCGGGCATCAATGTGTGTGTGTGTGTGTTTGAGCCCAGTCTTGTGCCACATTGCTCGCGCGCTATGCCTTATCTCTAGGCTCGCTGGCCTAGCATGTCTCGGGGGACATTGAGCAAAATCGGAATGATGAAATATTAATTCTACTGAAATATTGAAATTCTTATTTTCTTAGAGCAATGTGACCGCATTATCTCCTCCTGAAAAAGCAGTGTGTGTGTGAATGCTGCCTAGTGAAGGTAGCAAGAAGTGGGTTAAGTTTGGCCTCTGGCCAATTCAATCGAAATCATGATCTAATGCGTAGACAGTTAATTAAAGAGTGATATTTTTATTCACACCCCGTATACGCACATACACACGCGTGCACAGACACACACACAGTCTAATTAGAATGGCACGGGGTATAGTGCAACTGTATATATAGTTGTGTGTGCCTATTTGCGCGCGCTGTAAAAAAGACTTTAATGCTTATTTGGCTACATAATGTCACAAGTTCAGGCCTTACCTTTCACGATTAGAGGCACTAGATTGACGGCCGTCCACCGTCGTCTTGGCGTCTTTTTTCGACTTGTCCTTGACGCATGATAATGACGCCGAATCGTCGAAATTAGTCTGGGTGGCGACGGTGACGGCCTCGTTGGCGCCCTTTGCGTTCTTTGACGACTGGAGCTCGCCCTGGATGGATGCGTTTGAGGGGGCGAAGGCACCAGTTGAGGCGCCTCTGATATCGCCTTAAAATTGTATTATCTCCAGTTTAATCTGGACCAACAACACAAACCAGTCGTTCGTTGAGCACGCTCTTTCTGGCGCTTTTTGGCTTCCGATTCGAGCTTTGACTTTTCGCGTGCTTTATGGCCGGAGTAGATGACGAAGATAATTGATGGCATGGAGCAGGCGAGGATTTGAAAGGACCAGAACCTATTGAAATGGAGACAATATATAAAATGAATTTGACCGCTATTGCTTGATTAATTTCGCCCAAACTGACATGTTCATATTGATTTCTTGATTAACACGTTCGCTAACCCAGTTGTAATTGCGTCGTTGTCCCGTTCGATTATTTACCTGAGATGGGAGATTGGCGAGAAGCTATTGAAGCAGACATTGTTGCAACCGGGCTGTTGTGTGTTGCACTTGAACTCGGACTGTTCATCCGCGTAGACTCGATCGCCTTTAAATTAAAAAAACTGACTCAACAAAAGTGATCACAAGTTAGATCATTTACCAATGGACGCAATGATGACCATTCGACAGACAATGAGGAACGTGAGCCAGAACTTGCCGACAAGTGTCGCATGTTGTGATGCCTTCTCGAGCCACCGTTCGACAAAGTGCCAAGACATTCACGGGGCGAGCTAGTCCGATACCTGACGATAGTACGCCAGGAGCTGAATTTGTTGGCGTTATTTGAATGGTTCAACAAAAAACAATGAAAACGGTATATCGGGCTTAAAAAGGCGAGTTGACGGCACGGAAATGACCGACTTCAAACTGTATCTGTAGACGCGTGTCAATTACCCTTGAAACAGAAAAAGGCAAAAAACGCGTTTTTAATTGGCGTCCGACCTGTGACTGCGCGCATTCAAGGTCATCATGGCCCCATGAGTTTTTTTGAGCGGTGTGCAAAACGACGGTGGCGACATACCGGACAGACTACTTATTTCCGCATGCCATATGTCACTGGGTCTTCGATATCTTTTTTGTTTCTCAACTCGGATATTTGCCTCGATGCTCGCCCCGCCCCGCCCCGCTCGATAATATTCAAATGGAAAATGTTAATTACTATTCTATTTTACTTTCTTTTCACTTTCATTCATACAAACACACACCAGATAGCCAAAAACGATGCCGACGACTGCACCCAAGAAACAAAAAATCGATAAATTGGCAAACTTTGTTTTGGCGGTGACAAAAATATGTCGATTATGCATCAAATACAATAAAAATGCCTCAGCGTGTTAAAAAACATTGAAAAACTTACCAAAAAACATTCAATTTTGCGTCGAACTTGTTCATACGCAATCATACCCAAATCATTTATAATTGCTGATCGTTGGGTATGGAACGGTGAACAACGGTTGGTGAGCGTAAATCGGAGCGTTCAACACCCGATTTCCGATTTCGAGTGATGGCTTCACAGTATTTGTCAATATATTCTGAACTTGAACAATTTTTGAAGCGGTTTTTAGTCACATGATTTTTAAAGGCATAGATTGGCACCCCGTTTATAGCGGTGTCGCGTGTGTGTGTGTGCCCATGTGTGTCTGTGTCTCCGGGAGAAACCGCATTTGACATTGTCAAAATTACATGCACATATAGTGTGGTCATATCTTTTTTACTCACACAGACACACACACGCACAGCCATTCCAAGTGATGTCACAGAGTGTCAAAAACCGCCGATACTCCCGGTTTTCTTTTTTCTCTCTTTCTGTCTCTCTCTCTTCTTCGTTTTTGACACCTTTTACCGTATCAAAAAACAGCCAAAAAGTTAATCTTGCTATTGTCTGATTAACTCGATTTTAACGCGGATAATTCTTCGCTTCTTTTTTTGTCTCTATATTTTATGAAGCAAGAAAAACAGCAACGAGGCAAAACAAAATTACACTCTGTGGCTGGCTGACTGGCTGTGGTGGTGTGAGCGTGGCCTGAGTGGTTATATTGAACGAGTGTTGTTTTTTGCGTGTTGTTTCTCTTTTTGCGCTGCTCATTCGGACTGAATAGGCCCGTTTTTTCGCCACCCCTATAGTAGTCATCAACGGGTCCAGCGGAGAGCTCATTTTGTCAGCCTCATTTTCTCTATTTTAGCCAGTTTTCAGGGACTGTGCGTGCGTGTGTGTGTCTGTGTGTGCGTGCTAGTGAGAGAGACATTTTGAAATCGATTTGCTGCTAATATTAAATGAATTGTGAATATATCAAAAAGTGACGTTTTGCTCGGGCGGCACACACGCGTGCGCCAAGTAATATGGTATTCGTGTCGAGCTGAGTCGAGCGCAATGTCATGCTTCTCTACATGTCAAATCACACAAATTCCGCGTGAAGTCGGCCAAATGAAGAACCGGCGACTATACCGGGCCGGTGGAATAGTCAGAAGTCCGGCTCAACATACACAGGGGCGAAACAAAAAACCTGCAACCGTCTCTATGGGTCGTTCTCCGCAATATTCTCGCTCTTCTTTTGGCTCTTCGTCTCACTAGCGGCGTACTTCTGGCTCCATCCAATTGAGTCAAGAGAAGAAGGATGAGGACACTACAGCAGCCACACACACACGCACACACTCATGGGATACAGTCTCTTTCTACTATCATTTTTACTACTGATGAAGTTGTGTGTGTGTGCGTGTTGCTTCTCTTCTTTGTCGGACAACAACTCGCGACTTTTGATGAATGAGATCGTTTCTTTTTTTGTTACGACTCTGCAAAAAAACGAAGAAAGACAATGAAATATGTACGAAAAACAATGCATCATCTAAATGTTGGCGATAATTAGGGTCTCCACGCTACACCGACCTATGATGGTGTACACATTCTCATCATCGAACTCGCAAACACTCTCTCTCGCCATTGTATGGCCATGACCATCATTTATCACCGATCCGACGGGGAACTAACCACTTGGGCGACCACTGGAGTCCACTTAACCGGTTGAATACGTGACCAGCTAGACATTCATTATTGACGATTGGCCTCAACGCGCACATAGCGTCAAATTAAGTGTACAGGTTTGTGACCTGGAGTTAATTTAGCTTGCAACCTGTCAATTAACATGAAATCAGGCCGAAAAAGAAGCCGGCATCGAGAACAGGAGACATCGGCAAGCGGCGGGCGGGCGGGCGCACCGGCCTCTAGTAAAATGAAATATGGGATGTGGTGGTTAACGTCAAAAAAAAGAAGTCACACACACATACACACACACACACATAGTTTCAGCTCTATATAGAAAAGTTGATGAATTATTCATTCCTACGGAAAATCGCTCGCTTTGAAAAATAAGGTCTGAGCCTTCACCCGGGGCCTCGGAGAGCCTGAGCATGAAGAAACACACACGCACACACACACTTTTGTATTAATAATGTTTCAGAGTTTGTGCCTCGACTACCCCAGTCCATGCACGCATATGTTAATACTGATATTAGCTTTTATATTAGCTTATGTCACTGTTAAAGTCCAAATATGTTACATTCATGGCAAGGTGAAAACTACTGTCAGACCTTAGTGTGGTTACAATCTTGGCACATGTTCATCATCAGTAGAAGCTGAATAATGGCGTGAATCCATATACATTCTTCATTCGTGAATCAATTTACAAAGAGAGATGGAGCCATTTATTGCAATTTGTTCTGGGACTAGGCAAAACGGTGGTTTTCTATATATACACGTTATAATTGTACAGTAGTTCAATTCCACTGTTGAATAGGGGATCGTTTGTTCTAATCAGTTTTATCTCCGATCCCAATGTAGCCAACTGCGTGATCAATAACGAACTGCATGCATGGCAAGTAGTTAGACTTCTAATTTGACAAAAAGCAAGCCACTACTATTTTGTTTCTTATTCAGCAGAGTGTCTTTTTGAAATCAGTCAAAAAGGCGCAGTGAATCTGCTTGATGACCATTAAGGGCGAGGCAATTTGCGTCTTTGAAACATTACTTTGCTTTATTCAGCATCGAGTCAATTGGGACGGTGACCCTTGACCCGTGACCCTTGACCCGATGGTATTCGGACCTGATGCCGTTTATATACTGAAGGTCATTCAAAATCAGCCTCAAATGTAAAGTATTGCACTGACATTGCCTATCGTTTTATAAACATATTTACTCATTTAGCCCAACGGTGATCATTCTTGACGGAGACACATCGACACTAGCAGAGCCATTATTACGATATATTGTCGACAATTCAGGATCAAGTATTATCCGGCTGTATCTCGAGTATAATCACCGGAACATTACTTTTAGACAATGTCAGCGCATTGGTTGCCCTTGACGCAACTGATTTCGTACCCTTCCAATTAAATGAG
>SCLD01065086.1:0-15530 GCA_004367895.1 Oikopleura longicauda | reverse complement strand
AAAATTTGTGGAGTACTAAATGCCTCTATAGGAATGGATCAGTATACTCTTCAAACTGCCCTTTTGGCGGGCAGCAATGATTTGGAGCTCCGGGTGTTTTCGTCCTCCATGACCTTATCAACTACAAGTGAATTGCAAATCAATCAACAACTGTGTACCTTAATGGATCGTACATACCGTTCTTGGCGTCAGTAAGTTTTTCTAGTGATTGGGAAAGTGTTCTAACCGACATTCACGTTCTTATTAAGATTAAATCAAATTTATATTGGGCAATACGATGACATAGTGAATATGAGGAAGCTAAAAAATATCCTACAGCGCAGCACTTTAAAGATACTTATGGTGGATTGTGCATCAAGTCGTTACATGGACATATATTGCGAGTGATCTTGGTTTGAAATACTAACTTAACAAGTATCCCACTGTGCTGACTTTGATAACATGTTAACACTGCCTCATCATTTGTTCCGAAAGACCTTATTTATATATAAACTGTCCACAGACATTATTATCCTAAGTTATTCTAATAAAGTTTGAGAAAACAAATTACGTTATATTTTCGAGAAAAGCCACAGATTTGTGAAACATGTTGGTATTTTTATTTTCCTGGTGCATAGTTGTCAATGCCGATATGCCAAATTATACACCCGATATCCTTATCTCAACCGATAAACAGCCTTCTGACATTACTAACTTAACCACTCAACTCGACGATCTAAAAACTATTGTGACCCATTTACACGAATTTCTTCATTTTGAAGTGGCTGTGAATATGGATCAATTGAATGATCTAATTATGACACATCTGAATCTTAAATTAGTGGCCGGTGATATAATAGCTGCAGCACATAACTGCCCGGTTGCAGTGGCTTTACCATGCCTTAAGGAAGAACCCTCAATCTGGCACGCTCCAACCATTATTTTAACACAATATGTGGCCTTAGGAATCATGGCCATTTTAATTGCAAATGGAGCTCTTTATGCTTCACGTCAGTATCGCCGCCAACAAGCTTTTTTACAAAAGCTGATCATACTGTCTCAAACCCCTCCAACTCGGTCATCACGAGTTTCTTTTAACCTTCCGACTGCAACAACCTCGAATTAAACCTTATCGACACTTGTACCGAAAGAAAAATACAATAAAAAAATACAATAAAATATTCAAAAAGAACTGACATACTGTGATATTGTTATTATTACATCATAATGAACTGGTAAGCCACCAATCCCAGTCATCCGGGGCCCGCATTCTATATTGTTGTACCCGTTTGGTACAACATTCATTACAACAGGGTCTTTGGGGTTGATGCTTACAGATCCATTTCCAATCACTCTTACGTGGTCGAAGTTTGGTTTCCATGAAAATACTGATGGCGTCTCGTAAACCTGCAGACGTATTAAACAATGCTTTGAGTTCGTCTTCTGATAGTGATGCAAATATTTTAGCCTTGATTTCATAGGGCATCATCTCGTGAACCATGATTGAATATTAGTTTTCCGATACAACGCTAGATGTTCACAAAGCAAGAGGTTTGTGTCTTTTTTTGTTTTTTAAGTGGATTGTTGCATCATGAAACTAGGATCCTAATATTTATGCGTCTTGGAGCACCGCCCTCTTTCGGATAGTTGTTGATGTCTCGCGTGGGCGGACCTCGTGCTTCAAATTCGACCACTTGAGGGGGGTAGTTTTCAAAAGAAATTAGTGAAATATGAAGTGCAGTAAGAAGCACAGGAGAGACATATTCTGACATTTATACTTCTAACCTCCACTTGTGAATATTTTAATATTAAACATGTTCAGGATGTCAGTGTTGTATCGCTTTGATATGCAACTCGCTGAGAGTGTTGATTCGACCAAGACAGTGGCCATCACTGTGTCTTTATACCGATCACCTATCTATGAAGGGTACAAACAAATGATCGCCAGTAAGATTGACAACGGTGAATTCGACCATTTCATTTGCATTATTCTGTTCGGGCTGTTGGAATCAGGTATAACCTTCATCCCGATCATACCCTTTATCTTAGTATTTTATCTAATAGGTGTGCAAAACCGTCACTATCAGCCTGCTCTTCAAACTACTGCAACCAAATTCAATATTCAAGAGTCTGATGAAGCATCCTGGACTGCTGGAACTGGTTTGTTGGGTACTCCAAAGCGAGCTAGATTAACTTCATACCCAAATCAACAATATCTTGACTTATATTTTTAATCTGTATTTTAAAATACTGTATTCAAATGAATAAAGCTCGATGGTCTACTTTTTAGCGTGTTTTTCTCTAATCAAACCTACTGGCCTAAATTTTCTCACCTGGTGATCTAGGAGTGCTTTTAGGTGTCAGCTGTTTTACATAAGCGTTCCACCGTCGGCAGGCCAGAGCACCAGGGTCATTTCATATATAAGTCAGATTTGTGAATAATGGTTATAAATCATTTTGATTACCTCATTCTACATTGACCCTGCTACCGTTACTAATTTAAGTCGTTGTTACCGAAGAAATGTCACATCTATTCGCTGACCCTACTACTCGAAAAACTCTCAAAACAATGCTCGGCAATATGAGTCCCAAAGATATTCATGCACTTGTAAACGATCCTCAGATTCAACAAACTGATGTACCGTCCTGGGTGGAGCAAACCCTTCGTAAAGAATGTTCCTATCTAGTCAAGAGACTAGAAAAATACTCTAGAAAGATGGAACATAAATTTGGGAGGATGACAAGCCTGATTGAAATATTAACCGTGTATCACTTGATCTGGGAGAACTGGGACGGTTTAGAGCCGTGCCCCTTCAATCAGCCTCGATCACTTCACCGATATTACGACCAACGTATTGACCCCATCTTAAAGCAAAAAATTAAGTTAGATTTACGTCAACTAACACCAACCTTTACTCGTCGTGTTTAACGAGCAAAATTAGTCATACTTTACTAACTGTTTATTTCTACTTACAAGTAATGTACTCTGTGGTCCCATTTCTATATTTCTGCATATTTTACTGGCTCTACTGAGGGCCTCAGAAAAATTCTTTATCATTAGAATGTTGTTTTAAAAATAAAAAAATAAAAAATAAAAAAATTAAAAATTAAAATAAGTTAAAAGAAATCATAAAGTGCAAAATGTCCACCCCAACTGCGCTTGAACCTATAGCTCTTAGTTGTTACGTAATGTTCACGCTGTCTCTGAACACTAGGTGGCCTACGTGCCCTTCGTGGGGCTCGCTTATTGGTTGCTCAATAACTTGACTATCCGACCTCAAGTGAGGTGTTTTTTCTTTTTAATATTTGCCATCTATAAACTAATTCACAATCCTCCGCCGTCAGATTTTGCCGATCCTAGTACCTACTGTTACCACTTACAGAGATTGTTAGCGCAAGGGTCACATAAGAGATATTTTAGATGACTATTGAACCGTCCTATTCCCAAGAACCGCTTGGGTCTGAGGAATATGACGATGGAGAAGTGTACCCAGTGATATCGCAAACTCAAATATGGAAGGCCATTTTTACCGAACAGTGGCTGAATTACACTAGAGAATCTCAGCAAGCTCTGCTGGCGAAGTTGTCGCAACCTCTTTACTTCCTTGGGACCGTGATTTCGAAACCAAGGTCTCAAATCGAAGTCACCGCGATAACCAAAAATCTCCTTACAAATGGTCCTAACGACACCATCACTTTTTGCATAACAGTTACCAACTTCCCTGCTTGTTGTAATTAACTGTGCGAAACATGTACGAGCACAGTTCGGCTGACCACGTTACGGGTTTTTTATTTTTTTTCAGAATGTTGGTACCCTCTGACTTGGTCGTGCATATTTATATGTTGCTACATACTGCTGCTATGCGTTTGAGTACATTAGTCCCAGATCCTTGGCCACTAATAGTTCATATTAGTGACACAGATGTGACCATCTTAGTATTGCAACATTTGCTACATGTTTGTGAAACTTTACAGAACCAGCTGGAGATTATAACCGCTCAAGTTAGCCGTTCAAGAGAACTCATATCTCAACGTAATATTCTAGGTACACTAAAGACCCTTTAACATTAAATTTTTAGAACTTTTGTTTAGGACATCTTTATTGGTCTACCACACTAAGACATCTGTAAATACCACTTTGGAGCCCCTAGTACTATTATGTCTCATTAACCCGCAGACAGGTATCGTACAAATAACTGAATTTTACTTTACAACAGCTAATCTATTCAAAGATCGAAAGTGTGACTGGTGTCGTCAACTAATACCACAGGCAACCCAAGCTTTTACTTGTTTGACCACTTCAGCCTGGTATCATTCGTCCTGTGTTTACCACGAATATATTCTCAACTTAAACAATTTTCATCAGGTAAGTCGAGATTCATTTTATTAAAACCCCTGTCGGACTGAAACAAAGACCACTGACATCGAAAAACCAACCCAAGCTATCATAACTTACTTTTTAGAATCCACCAAATACGCAACTATCAACTTCAACGGGTCTGGGCGCTTTCAAACAATTTTGTACTAACCATTCTCCGTCTTAATCCTATATATTAAACCTAGTCATATTGATGGTTTTATAACTAAACACGATATTGTTTAGATTAGATGCGAAGCCAACGTCAACGTGAATTACGCCTTCGTCGGTTGCAACGAAGACAACTGAATCGCACTAGACTGTTCGCCTCAACCCAGACTTTAAGCTTGACTCCACCCGGCTCCCCCAAGGACAAAGTCAGCGACATCGCTGATGTAGATTCACCACCACCATTTTCAACCGAATATTTGGTGCAATATTGTTATCGACACTGGGGAACATGGGTCGAGGAAGCTCAATTAGAAATTACTCGCTTGCAAAACGAGCAGACGGTGATTCCGTCAGCCGAGAAGCAGAAAACTATAGATGATCTGGAACTTTTGTATGCTCGTTTGACTCAGGTTTTTATTTTCGCATTCAATATGTAATCCATAAATACTAAATGTGATGTTCATTCCTAGGTGAATGTCGCTTTTATAAGCAAACAAGTGGTCACATTTCAGCAATTGACCGATGTCTTGCACGAATCAGACGTAAGTACTTGAGTTCATTACGATCGCGATATTATATTCATAGATGCTTGATGATTACCAGGTGCATCATGAGGATTTAATCAACGCCGTTTGTGCAATATTTATACGGTCAAATAATGGTACTGGCTCAATTCTGTGCTTAGACAACGTACTTCAGTTTGTTCGACAATTTCAGGAGTTTTACCATACGACCTGTTGGTAATATGTCTACACCACTTTATGCACCTGTCATTAACTTTGTCATTGATATTAGTGCATTCACTAATGCTATCTGTCAAGTTTAACCCCTCACTTAAATTAAAATCCAACTCTTAGGTAATTAAAAGTTTTTAAGTTTTAAGACCGGACGTAGAAAGGATAATATGTCAGACATCAATGAGTCGCCAATTCTGGATGAGGCGGATTCCTCACTCAATACAAGTGACTTGTTATCGACAGCATCCACTTGCGACAGTTTCAACTCTGATTCCAGTTTATATATTATGGACTGGCGTAGCAATTTGAAGCCATGTTTGGTGCGTTATTTATACTGCTAAGATTCAATCAATGTTCCGACACCACTTAAAATTCTAAGTTTTTAGGCATTCAGACGTTACATCGACTTTTGGATAAATGAAATAAGAGAATATGCATTGCCTGACCCAGTTTTTGTGAGTTATAATGATGGCTCAACTCAGTTCAGCTACTGATTGTTATCTTCAAGACCTCATCTCAATTAGACGGAATTAAATCAATTATGGAGCGATTGGAAAATTGTACCACCGAACTAAATACCGAATTGATATATGAGGAAGGGTTCATGACCCAGTTGGCCTACCACCAGGTAAGCGAATCGTTCCTCTCCTAATTCCACTTTTACTCACACATCTTAAGTTAATCGGTCTTGGAGCGAAGGGTGCATTAGTGCAATGGTATTTCAAGCTGATTAATCGTTCAATACATCGTATGCAGATGCGACAGTTACTAACGGAGTCGACAGAATTGGGTCCACGTTGTCCGCAACTCCACCCTCCGTTTACTATGTTAATGCAAATACTGTCATTTTGCCAAAACTACTTGGACTTGGAACACAGTCTATTTGTACAACAATATTCTATTGAGCATGGTCCCGAACCAATCATTTCTGAAACTGTTGGCCCAGACGAATGTACTTCAGTTACTAAACTATCTGCAACTTTTTTCTAAACTGTATCCTCTGACTAGGGCTTTCAAAAATGCAAATTATGATGCGTACTGTGATTTGATAGAATAGAATGACATTTGCATTTTTGAAGGCTTTCGCATGTATCGGCATCACCTGCCGAGATGAATGAATAAATTCTGATGGGAATTAACAATGATCGTGTAAATTTGTATAGAGCTCCTAAGTTACACTTAAAACAACCATACGGTGTGATTGCAACTGTTTCAGTGTAGCAGTCCGGTATAAAAGGCGAGATGGGCATGTTGTTAAACCACAATTTCACAAGAGAGTAAAATTAAATTAAATATAATGGGATTATTGCTCCTAATTTTAATCAATGTCGGTTTTGTTCTCCCAGCAACTGCTCCTTCCGAATTAGGATTCGATCAAATGGATCTGTTTTATGATTATTTTGACAGTCTCCACAAAGCGGTAACTACGAGTACAGACCATATAAATGAAGCTGAAGAGCATACCAAACATATGGACCGTACCTTACAATCTTTACGACATTCATCGACGGAAGTTACCACACACTTAGTGCTGCTAACACAGGCTATTCAAAATCAATCTCAGACCTTTGACAGCACTTCAAAAGAAACAGAGAAAGACCTAATGGAACTAAGCAAAACTCATCGAACAGTATTGACCTATTGTGACAATTGGGCTAACGCAGTACAGTCTGGTAAAGTGCTAAATCATCAATCATTCATGCTCGGGCTCTGCACTGGTATGGTATTAACATCTATCGTTCTATTTCTTAGTGTAGCGGTGTTACATATCTGCATAGTGGCCTCACCTCAATCATATCTCATTCGTAGGATATCGGCTTCAGTAGCTCAACGGTTAAATTCCATTCGTGAGTTACCAGCCATGTTACCACCATCTTATTCAACCACCCAACTAGATACTCTCTAACCGAGTTATCCACAATTAAGAGAAGGAAAGAGATAGACACTTTAAAAAAATCACAGATCAAACTTATGAACACTTCTTAACCTCCAATTTTGTGTCCTTGATTAAAAATTTGACTGTCTGGACATTCTGTATCACACCATTCCCCTTAACTGTCGCCATCGACAATAGATCTTATCAACTCGACGTCAGCAGGTGAGGCCTCCTCCAATATCCTACCTCGAGTATCCCGTGACGACAACTGATGTTATCAGCTGTCCATGCAATATAAAAGCTCCCTTTCTCCAAAGCCCGTAGTGAAAAAAACTTAAATAAATCAAACCCAATGTTACCCATTTGTGCATTTTACTTTATGAAATGTTTTAACTTGCAAGAGAAAACATGCGAGGAAGCCTATTTAGACACCGAGGTAAAAAAATTGACATTATGTAGTTGGGTTTTGATTATTAAATAGTCTCATTGTAGCGAGAAATTCAACGATACGAATCAGTTCGATCTCAGTTAGATAATTATTTGGAGGCCAAGCATCAGTCACCTCAAGTCCATCCATTCGAAAAGGCAGCATTAGATTATACATCAAATCCTTTATGTCATCAATTCAACTCTGGATTACGCGATTGCGCAATGCATGATTCTAACTGGGAACAACATTTTTTCCAGGACATCCATTGTAATCATTTGGTTTCTTTAATATCTACAATGACAACAGCTTCTGCACCTACCCTTAAATCTACTCGTACTACCACACTCTTTTCTATTTCAACGACACCAACTTCCTCTGTCACATTGTCCTCGCTGCCATTAGCCAAGGTTCAAAAGCAACATCAAGTCCAGATGGTCTGGTTGTTACTGGGGATGGGGAGCGGTTTTATTCTAAGTGTGCTTTTTTGGGTACTTTTGACCCGCCTTAATTATTGGATAGGACAATGGAGATCATTTATATCAACTTCCCGAGGCAACTTAGTAAGCTTGGATTTCACATACGTATCCACCAATCCTTCTGGATTGTCATCACGCACCGACGGTAAATTTTACAAACTGATACAAGTGACAGGCATGCAAGTGACTGGCATATCAAAAAATGTTACTCATACAACCAGTAATCGTACCTCCAACTCAACCACCGTGATGATTTAGAAAAAAAATACAGTCAAATGAGCTAATCGATGTTTAACTGAGGTAGACCATTCAGCACGTGGGCTGGAGGGATGACCCGTCCAGCTTATAAAAATTTCATGACTGATTATTCATCCTTTCCAGTCTGGGATATACTTTTAATCTTGAGTAATACTAATGTTTCATTTCATACTTTGTTTTATAGATCACTTAAACGTAATAAAAAATATATCGGGAATGTTTATGGTTTGTATTGTCTCAGGTGACTTGGTGTCTTAGATTAGGTTTGAAGTGATATCAACAGGAGATTAATTCATTACATTGGCAGATAATACAGTGAGTTATTATAGTCATCTTTCATATCATGAGTTCAGAAAAGAGACTCAATTTCATAAAGACGACCTTTAGATTTAACTACAAAAGTTTTGCTCCACAGTAGTGACCATGCAACTAGTGACTCATACCTGGCAGGTACACCACCCTCGAGGTCGGCTTATTGATGTGACCATGACCGTGTCTGGATCAGGTTGGTCAACTACCGCACCACATGCCTTCATTTTTGGTTACATGGCTAATGAAGTTTGGCCATTGTTGGACGCAAAAGAGAACGAAGACCCCATTTTGTTGACGTATCATCGTAACACATCAGTTTTACGAATCATGAAAGCTGCTCTGATGGAGCATGGTATGGGTATGTACATTTCCATACATTTCTATACATTTCAATGTTCATTTTTAATAAGTAAAATTTTAGGTAAAGTTTAGGTATAAGCAAAGTTCAAGTATACTTAAGATGATATGACTCTATATAATGTGCATATTTGAATTTTAATTTTTTTTTTTTTAATTTTTAGCAATTCCAGACGTAAATTGTCTTCGAGCAGTCGAGATAACCCTCGAACATCGCCGTACAGAAATAGACTGGGAGTAACATAGTTCAGGAAAAAAAGAAAAGTTCTTCATTATTTTCCAAAATATTTTTTCAGTATTACCCTACCAGTTTAAGAGATATATTCACCGAGAATCAATATGAGAGAAACCACCGAGAGATGGGGGGAGAGAGCAACGACGATGTACTGTGACCTTATTTTATAGGATGAGTATTCGTGAGATAGGCACTTTCGACGTTTGGGACGCCACCCTACAGTTCATGAATCGTATAATAATACTTGGTGAGTGCCTATGATTACCTAAATTCTCTTTATGTCACATGACTAACATATGTGAGATAATATGTTTCAAATCACTTTTAGGTCCTCTTAGTATGACTTCAACTATATCTCCATATTTCAGTACCATAATTTATCAGAGTTATCCATCAATTATAAATTCTACAATAACAGAGGTGTCACATCAAACCGCTGTGACTTATATTATACCACAAAGAATCCGACGTGACCTCCATATATTACTCGAGGCTCACGATTCTTTCATATACAGCATAATCGTACATTACGGTATCGATGACAACCGTTATACCCTTACTGTTTTGCCCAATGCGCTGAATTCTTTCGCATGATTTTACACCGAGAATATCTCTTACGCCAAGAGTATGGCTTTCTTTCTTATTTTAACGTTCATTTTATGACTCAATAGGTATTGAGAGATTGTGCTCATCAAGCATCGATTACAAACACCTTTCGAGCTCAATCCTTTACTGCCAAATTACCCCTGACACTATACTCAATCAGAATGGTAATATCAAATATTAATTTCAGATAGATACTCACGCAATTGGCTCGGATGGACCAACTGAAAATGCCTATTGGGGCCGAAGCCATACCAACTGAAGAATTGCCACCCGGTGCAGCTCGATCAGCAAAGGTATATATCTTATGGATATGTTCAAACTGTGCTATTGACGTATATAAATCAGGCGCATTTACCCCTTTTTTAGGTACATTTACACGCAAACGATGTAATTACTGGGTGGCCAACCATGCGACCTTCGAAGGTACAGCTTGGATCAGTTGCCCATTTAGACGGAAGCTGATTCCATTGCAATATTTGTTAAGTTTATTTAATCATTTAATAAGCTTTCCTAGATTCGTGCAAATGAGCCAATTACATTCCTGATGAAGATAAAACCTACTCTGCAGTTTTATTTGAATCACCTGAAGGTGGAATTATGCGCACGTTTCTATATTAACAATCCAACTGACCCCTCAACTCAGGTATTTTACAACCATTCTATGATTTCTTTTTTTTTTATTGTTGTTTTAATCTTTTCAATTGAGATTGTTTTAATCAATTGAAAGTTTGAGAAGCAAAGTACTACATGAGATAACATATTATTTCTATAGCCGGTTGTCTGCCATGATTGCCACCAGATTTACAATCTGGACAATAATGATATGTTGCTTGTCGACCATGTGGGAAAAAGATATGCGTCAGATTCCTGGGTGCCAATATCTGCGGGTCCAATAGGGCATCAGCAACATATTACCTTTACTTTACGATTCTACTGCACTTCCGCTTGCCATTTTACCTCATTCATGAATTTAGGTGATTCCGAGGAGGTCTATGGTGTACTCCACGCCGAGTGTTCCGGTTCTTATCCAATGATCATTGAAAAAAGTGACGGCGAGAACTGATTTGACGAGTCAAGCGCACAAACTACTTCAACTGGGTGGTGAACCAAATTTGTCAGTTTCTAAATGGTATTTTTAAGATACATCGTTTGTTATGTCATCGGTAATAAGGGCTATGGAGCGTTATATAGCGACTTTGGAGGCTCGAGTCGATCAAATGACTGAAAGAGAAGAAGCCACAATGGAACTTGGCACTGTAAGTTTTTGCAACCCACAATTTTCATGATAGTAATTTTTATAATAGTGATTTTACATTTCAGTCCTTGACAAAGTTAAACGGACTTTTGGTGACCTCCGTTCGGCACAAAAATCTCGCATTGGAGCATACCATTGTCGCAGCCGAGACTCTAATTGGATCATTGTACTCTAATACTGATATATCTACTGCTCCTGTTATTGTTCGCGAAAATATTATTACTTTACAAGCCCAATTAGCTGGCGCAAAAGCTGCTTTGGAATCTGATAAATAGTTTCTTCCTTTACAATAACAAACCTCTCACTCAAAATTACTCTGAAGGATAAATTACTAAACATATTATTATTTAAGAGGGAACTTGCTACCATGAATGAGCTCTTGGAGTACCTGGAAGAAACAGGCCAACAACCAGCTGGTGGTCAATACATCGTGGCAGCTTTGACCAATGAGGACTTTCTCGCTTTTCAAGACTTTTTGAGACGAACACCGGTTAATCCGATGCAACACAGTCACCCAAACCGTGCTACTTTATTTGGTAAGTAAACACTAACTACAATTAATTATTGCTTTTTTATTATTAATGCCATTTTGGCTTTTCATAACTTTTACTTCAGAACACATCACTGTAACTCCGTCTAACCAAGGGGGTTATATTTGCGAACAAGTTCGCATAAATTGTGCAAGCGAGCCGCATCGATTGGAGACACATCGGGTGTTTCACATTCGTCGTCATAATGCCGAATAAGATTAGAGAAACTCACAATTATCCTTTTGGGAGAAAGGCTTATCAAATGACTGTTCTTCCATCTGCGTAATATTTCTGAACTGCCTTTGCCTGATAAAACAAACTTCTCATTATTCCAGTGTAAAACCTTTTAGGTAGTGCTTTTCATTAGTTAACTAAATTAATCTACTGTGCTTCGACTCGTTTAGGGAAAAAACTTTAGTTTTAAGTAAAAATAAATAAATCTCACAGGCAAAAATCATATCATTAATTGTTAGCACGCCCACAATCAACTTGTCATCTTAACTAATCGTTGGTTTTAGAGAACTGATGCGATAAAATCGATAGTAGTAACCTGCATCGCATCGGTAGGTGGTCAAATTCAGAATTCCCACCGCATTAAGAATCATAGATTATAATCAATTGGACGATACTAGATCCATTGGTTCTTTGCGATTACATCAGTCTACGTCAAGGAGGAGAGCAGCGCCATATTTCCCTAGCGGCGAGTTCAACAATTGTCTGTCTCTTATTATATTATTACTTCATTGCCGCAATTTATATTAGAGACAAATTTCATTTGACGAGAATCAAAGGGCCAGTGGTATAAAAAAACATGATACTCAAAATCAGATTTTTCTGGGGTAAGTGGGATGTATAGTTTTGTATGGTTTGTTTTATGTTTATATTTAGCATTGATAGCCTTCAAAAGTGTGATGAGCAATTCAAGAGTACCGTCCTGCAATATAAATCACTTGTACAGCAACAGGTAAGAAGGAACGGCTCAGTTAACACAAATTTTCAAGTAACTACCTCCAAATTTTTTGCTCATATCTTTATAATCTTATTGCATAGGCACACTTGAAGCATTTACATCGCGTAATTGCTCGAAAGACGCGAGAATTACAACAACTGCAACTGGCACCTCCTCCAGTACATAATATCACATCACATGGGTTGGTGGAAAATTATCCAATCTGTCACGACATTTACTACGACTGGATTATGTGCTACGCCGTGAACATCTTCAAGATTCCACCTGCCCAACGAAAACCTACACACATAGACACTTCCGTGAGTAAACTATCAATCTAAAAGACATGGTATCTGCTATTTCCTCCGTATCTGAACCTACAATTAACCATTGCTTTTCAGTTGTCAACTCAAACCTGCTTCACCACCCTACTGTCACAATCAAGAAAAGAATATCACCACCACTCCCGTACTCGACGTTCCAACCAATCACCACCAAATTTATCAACTGATCAATCGTGGTCAATACACTGGCTACCCTTTATATTGGGCAACCTGGTGGGGATTGGAGTCACAACCGGTATATTTGCTTTATATGAAGTGTATGGTCCATATTCCATTCTTGCAAATATAAGGTGGTGCATACACAATCTTCTCATTACAACTCCTGCAATTTTCACATCTGCTAATCGAGCCCCTTAGTTATCATGACAAAGTAATCATTCTGAACATTCCTCATAAGTTATGAGTCATAACTGCTCAATTCAACAAAATTAACCTAGACTAAGTGAGAAGTTGGATCAATTCATATTATTTATTTCCCAAATTCGTGTTTTTATATGTTGACAATAATAAAAATTATATGCTTGGCGACGATTGTTGTTTTATAACTTGCATATCTAATTTGAGTATTTTAGTCATGGATAGTTTCATGCATTGCATAAACAAAATGAGAAAGTGTTCTGGTAAGGCTGAGTTTTTATTGATGTAATGTACACAACATCTAAGTAAAGTGCATCATGAACTATTTCTGTCCAGGTTTCGGGACAAAGGTTTGCGTGGCCCATTGAGTCACTCCACTGTTCATATCTATGTCCGGATAAAGGTCAATGTAACCTTCTAATCGGTGAGGGTTAGAGCAAGCAATTGCCACACCTATACCTTGAAATTTGGCTCCTTTTATTCGATTCGTAATTCGGTGAATTTCTTGAAGTTGTTCCCAGTCAGCTGGACCAAGATTATCGAGATTGGGCCATAATTCATTAAGGAAGTGCAAGATAATGGCCGCCCAACAATCATTAATCTCCTGTGTTGATTCACCAATGTTCCGAGCTGTACGAAATCGCTCAATCCAAGTCGATTCCCAAAACCGCTGGATACCATATAACTGTAGCAGTTTATGATAACGAGTTTTATGGACCATAGGGAATGCTATCCAAACAGCATGATGACTTTTAATCCACATGAGTTGAGCACGTAAAGCCTGATCCGGCTTTTCTGGTAAATCAGAAGACACAAACGACATGCTAGTCAACCCAGACATATCACCGAGATTAGCGTCTGAATCAATTTTATCCGCGTTAATAATTTGGATCAGTAAAGTTTGTTCAATCAACATTCTTACAGTAAATGACAGTATAAGTATCATCAGTTAATCGTTATGTATAAACCACCCCGGTGCATACACTATCAAACCCAGGTCCCTTTATGCTTAAGCAGTCTCATATAAGTGGATATTAGTGACTTGATAATTCTATTTTCGAAATTGGCTCAGTATAAAATGACTCAAGCAAATGATAAGAATACAGGGTCTACTACAGTTACTCGTTTACTACAGTCACTCTGGTACTGTGTCATCTAACAAATCAAAGGTCGCCGCTCGGCTATTGGGACCGTCCAAATCACTCGATCTGTGATCTCCACTACCCGGGGACAAAGGTGAATAGATTGGTCGAGGGACAGGGACAGAGTCAGTGGAACCCAAAATAAAGGCACCAGACTCACTGATATCATGAACGGGGGGTTGGCATAACAACTGAGCTACGTTACCTCGACCCGGGTGTCGTATCATCACATAAGGTAACAATTCCGGACCGCAAGATTGGGCAGTGACATTCTGGGTTACAATATCACCAATCAATTTATGAAACATAGCTGAGGTACGATCTAGCTGGTCTGCAATGAATCCAACACTCAGAATATATAGATCATACGCTTTGACCATTCTATGGACCAAGGGTGAATAATGAAATCGGTTAATATCAATACATCCGACCTGCTTGAGTTCCTGACTTTTACGTTTGGTTTGCAAAACTTTAGCTTGTAAAATAGCTGATAATTGATCGACAGAATTGGGGGCATTTAACCACGGTCTTGTACGATAAGGTTGATAACGTATTTTCGAGAGTATATTTTTTTAAATAAAGCCTTTTTTGTGGTTTGGCTCAACTTTTGGGTCAACTAGAATCGTTAAGATGAGGAGTCCTTGAGGACCTTTAGATTAGATAAAATTTTATTGGTGCTTTTGGTGCCTTACCGTAAGGCACTCGCTGTTCGGTCACTTTTATGGTTGGTATTCATATATCATGAAATCAAAGTTCGTATTCTCTCGATTCGTGCTCGTGTTTGTTCAACTCAGGATTCAACTCAGGGTTCAACAGACAAGGTAGTTAAACAGACACATACAGACTTATTTGTGGACAACCGTTGTCTGCACTTAGTGCCCAGACTTGCTACAGACACAGTCACTACCTAAGCACTAGGTATAGCAATTTTGAACATTGTGAACTTTATTCCCGATTTCAGATTCAAACTTTGACAAATTCTAAGCCCTGAAGAATTGAATTCTTCTCGAATATTCCTTATTTCGAACATTTTGATCAAGCATTTCCCCCTTTCTGCCTGATATTTACAAAACCAATAAAGATTGATGGAATAAGTATGTCATTTTATTGGAAAAGATACTCATCATAAGAGTAAAAAATCATAAATTAAATTTCCAAG